>JAMCCL010000535.1:0-26863 GCA_024516035.1 Bactericera cockerelli
TTTCGCCAGTGTCTTAACTAAGGTCATATGCAAATACTTGAAATAGCTGCGACCTCTTTTCAGGTTGTAGGATGGTGGTTTGTTTCTAAATTTTACTGTCGAAATTTTATTTTCAGTTCAAAAGTAGGTACATTCCACCCATTTTAATGCTTAATAGGCTCTTCCACACGGTTGAAACTCTTCCAATTTATGAGTTATCAAGGAAAGGGGTCTCGTTACTGTCTCGTTTTAAAAGCTATCATGTTGAAACTCTTATCTCGAGTTGTGAGTCTCCTTTGAGCATTATGAAGTCAATGTTCACTCTCATGTTCCTCTCCATGGTTTTGATTGACACCTTTGTCGGGTTCAGCAGATCATAGCGAACAATCATGTTTTCCGTACACGTGATATTGTACAAAATTATTTTTGAAGTATTCTTCCTATACATTGTAAATTGTAAACCTTCTTAATTAGTTTCTAGTTGACTCATAAGTGGCACAAACGTGTACGAGTATGAAAACAGTTGCTTCACAGAGAACATAAGAAAAAACAACAGTGCTTGAACACAAGCAACCTCAGAAAATACGTATCACCCAGAAAGGCGATTTTTCATTCATTCAAACTCTTTGCCCTTCCTTAATACACTAGTACAGCTTTATTTGGACTGCCATCGTCTTCACACCAAGAATCTCAACAGGCCATTATGAAAATAATTTAGTAAAGATTTTTATAAACGACAAGAGTTTAACAATACGTGAACCTATCCGCTCTACCATTAACTGTTTATCATAGCAGCCTAGTACAAAGAAATATATACCTATGTAGGTATTTTCTATTTTAAGTCACAAATTTATACTATCATAGAAACCCTTTAAACAGTGTGCTGCCTCTTAGAATATAAACACATAATATCTATCAAGCAGAAGAATCGTGAACTCAAAGTTGAATATAATTTCAAGCAAGTGTGTCGCTCCAGTGTTGAAATGCCAACACGCGACTTGAAATCAAACTTTTAAAAAACTTTCAACTTTTCTTTCTCTCTGTCTCTCTCTCAACAATATGTTTTCCAATGAGATAATGCTCGGGTGAGCATGAATTGTGCAGAGTGTAGAAATAAAGACAAAAAATCAGAGAAGGAAGAGGAGCGAAGGAAAACAATCTGGTCCTTGATTGACACATTAGCACTGGTGGGAAGAAGAATGTGTCGGGGTCACAATGTATGAACTAAACGATGAACTTAAAAGTCAACGTGCACCCCGCTCTCCTCACTAAATTTCTGTGAGGGATACTGTCGATGGCGATGCTCATCCATTATTTTGTAAAGATGAGTTAACTCGGTCACGTGATGTTTGATTGATGTAAATTTAGATCAATAAGGACAAAATTATGGTTAACTGTCTTTATGTTAACAAACCTCCTATACTCCAAAACATAACATATGCAAGTTAAAGGTGTCGCGGTTGCGATTGCCTTTTTAAAAAGTTTATTTTTTATTTCACCAAAAATTTTATAAGTTCAAAATAGGCTTAAATCAAAGAAAATAAAAAGAATGTCTTATAATAAAAATGGATACAGCAAATTGGTATTCAAAATGCTCAGAACTCAATGATAAATCGTTTATTAAAATAATAAGTTTAAAAATAAGAACTTTAAAAGGAAAAGTTGGACTTAGCCAAATTAATAATAAAAAGATCGATAAAAATGAAATCAAAAGATCGAGAGACACAGACCCTGTCCGATACAGGTGATAATCTTGACTGACTACGTGCTGATCGAGATTGGCTCAGCGGATGCAAGATATGAGATGGGGGCTGCTGAATCAGCAAGACAGCGGTACATAACTCCTCCCTCCTTAAGAAGGAAAATGGGGAAAAATTTATTTTGACACATTTGACTTAAAAACTTCCAAGTCAGGGTAAGCCTTCGAAGCTTCCTCAATAGGATTCTGTGTTGATCTCAAACTCTTGAATTTTCTTAAACCTAAAAATAAAAAGTACCCAATTAAAGTAAAAGAACTGAAAAATGAGGAAATAATAATAATAATATGTACAATACTGGTCTCAACTTCCAAAGGCTGCAATTGATTAAGAGTTATTTCATTTAACTTGAGATTTCGTAGGACGATCTTAGATTTAGGGAGAGAAATATTATAGTTAGCAACGTTTAGATTGTCAATGAACAATGGTTTACCATATGATTTTTGTTCGAACTCTACCTTTTCATTTCTGTAAATGACATTACATTCATTCTGTTCAATTAAAAATATACCTTCTATTCTTTTATTTTCAATATCATTAGGACATTGGAATTTAACCACGTCCTCCTGTGGAAATACAACTAAAATTTGATTTATCTCTGGAATGATTTCTAAATGATTATGTGGAATCTCCAGGTTTATGTACTGACATAATTTGGTGTCTTCGTTTTGAAGTAATTTGATTTCGCATTCATCTGCGTTATTGTTCAATGCTTGAGTTGGACATTGATACACACTGTCTCGTATGCACGGATTATCCAAAGACTTCACAAGATTGTTAGATTTAAGGAAGTATTTATTATTTGGCAAAATAGTAACATAACCTTCTTCAGTTTTGGAAGGTATAGGAAGTAAGTAACATAATTCAACATCTATATCAAAATTTATAGGGATGGATATAAAATAAATAATTTTTGTATTTTCTATTTTGCAATCTACGGATAGTAATCTTTGGAAATTTGGCATGTTTTCTAACTTAAGTTCTAAAGGAAGTCGTCTTCCATAATGTTCTGATACCTTCTCTAATTCTTTGTATAGATCAGTTATACTTAAAATACTTGGGTGGTAAGTTTTAAGGTGACAAAATATGAGAGAGTTTTCTATCTCTTGGAGAATGTTTAAAATGGTGCTATACAAAATAATTAATTGATTAAACAAGTCTTTGGTTACTAGGGTTTCAGATGTTTCAAAGTCATCCTCAATTATATCTACAAGTTCATTAATTCTGTTATTAATTAATTGTTCATTGTGTGCAATATTTTTAAGAGTATTATTGAATTCCAAGATGATGTTCTTGTTTATTGTATATTGCATTTCGATTTGTTTCTCTACATTATCTTGGTTATTTTGGATTTGTCCTATAATTTTATCAAAATGTAGTCCATCGTTGTTATCTAAGTTTCCTGTGATAGCTTTTGCGAGTGTTCCTAATCCATTAAACAGGCCTCTTTTTGATCTTTTTGGTTTTGGATAGTATACATTACCTAACTTGTCATTAATTTTTTCCTGGAGGTATTTTATTACCTTGTCGTAGTTTCCTATCTCTATGGTGTAAGAAGGTTCACTGGATACCATTCTAATAAGTTTATCATACTGATCATTCAAATTGTTGAACTCACTTTCTATTGGTTGTACATCGTAGTAGTGAACGAATGTGTGACTTGATTGTTGTAACTTAGCGGCTCCAAGATTGATTGGAAGAAGGCCAGGGTTGAATGTGATATTTTTGATCACTCCTGCTCCATTTGCGATGGACCAGGTGAGGGTTCCTTGGAGAAACCTGAAACAGGTTGATGAGGTCGTTTAATATTGGAAAAATGAATCCTCTCGGAGGTGTTTCCATGAGATTTTGTAATGTTTGCGGTCTTCAGCTGCTTATTGATGTTGGAGATTTGTTCCGCCTTGTACTTTGGTTTTGTTTTAGATTGTTTTTGTTTATTTACAACAAATACCTTGTCTGGTATTTTATCCGGTAGGGGTTCTCTTTTGGTATTTGCTTTATCAATGACCTTTTGTTTACGATCTTCAATTCTATTTTGGATGATTTCATATAGAAGTTTCATTTTCTCTTTGTGAGAGCAAAGATAATTTGAAGTAAGCTTTTGCTCAAGATCTGCAGTTATAGCATCTTCTTTTTCAAAATGCCCGTTAATTAATTGTATAGGTCTCAGTTCAGTCACGGAATGTATTGTATGGTTATAAGCTAGTACTGCATATTTTACCTTGATGTAGATTGGTTCCATTTTAAATTCTTCCCTGGTGTTAAAAAGTCTTACATGTTCAATTAAAGATGAGTGGAAACGTTCTACTTGCCCATTTGACTCAGGGTGTTGCGAAGAGTTGAAATGAAGTTTTACTTTGTGGAATGCAAGTAGCTCTTGTACTGTTGAATTCTTGAATTCGGTTCCATTGTCTGCTATTATTAGGGATGGAAGTCCATGGTGAGAGAATGAGTCTAAAAGTTTTTCTGTCACATCGATGGCTTGTGCCGATTGAAGAGGGTATACTTGTGCAAACTTTGAGAAGGAATCGATTATACTTAAAAATTTGGTTTTTTCAATACTTATAGTGTCAATATGTATTATTTCAAAAGGTTTTGTAGCTGTTGGTGTTTTGTTGTAGAATGGTTTTAAAGGTTTCCTATCATATTTAGTTGTTTGACATTCTTCACAGTTGTTTATGTACTTCTGAACTGTTCCGACCATATCTGGCCAATAGTAGGTTTCCTTAAGTTCGTTATAGGTTTCTTGTATACCTCGGTGGTTTGTCAAACCTTCATGTTGGTTTTTTATTATTTCAATTTTTTCCTTTTCTTTGGTAACATCTTGTAATATTTTATTTGTCTTGGTGAAATCTATTTTTGAATCTTTGAAGTAGGTTTGCAAAGTTCTTGATAATGCGACGTACAAAGATGGTGTTTCAAAATAGATAGCATATTTTATTCCTGGGGCTATCCATTCTTTAATGAATTCTTTTAGGTGCTCTTCCGTTTTTGTTGCGGGAATCTCTGCAATTATTCTTTGTTTGTCTTTGTGTAGTATCAGTGTTTTTACAGGGTTAGGTTTAATTTCAACAGTTTTTAGAATGATTTGATTCCTACTCATATTCAAGATCTTTTCTGATATAGGAATTCCAATGAGGGGATTTTCTTCGGAGGAATGAATTGTATTTATGTCTTCTTCTTCGTTTGTAATGGGTATTGGTGGTGGTAAACATAACTCGGTTGAATCTTCGTCCAATTGTTGTGCAAAGTCATTGTAGTAATCTGCTATTGTTTCTGCTTCTAAAAATTGTTCGGTTAACTCCTGGTTTTCTGTTGGTTCTGTCAGCTCGACATATCTCTCTTTAATTAGATCGTCTAACTCTTGCATTACTTCTGTATTATTCTGGGAGATGTCTGGTTGAGCTGCTGTTGACAAGTTGTCAAGTTCACGTCTTGTTTTTTCTATAAATTGTTGAATTGGATTCAATTCTTTGGTGTTTAGTTCGATGCGAGATAGTGCATCGGCATTAGAGTTCTGTGTTCCTTTCTTATACACAATGTCGTATGTGTACTCTTCAAGTTTCAATCTCCATCTGGTTAACTTGGAACTTGGGTCTTTTACGGAAAATAGCCATTGCAATGGCTTGTGATCGGTTACAATTACAAACCGTCTTCCATATAGGTAGGGCCTAAAGTGTTTCACTGCCCATACTATTGCGAGTAGTTCCTTTTCGGTTGTACTGTAGTTTCTTTCATGATCGTTTAATGTTCGGCTTGCAAATGCTACAGGTTTGTCCTTTCCTATAGGTCCTTGGGATAATATGGCACCTATTGCTACATTGCTAGCATCTGTTGTGAGATTGAAAGGTCTAGAAAAATCAGGATACTGTAATACGGGTTCCTCAGTCAACAATTTTTTACATTTTTCAAAGCACTCCTTATATTCGAGATTATTTATGTCAATAATTGCGTCCTTTTTTAAACATTTGGTCATTGGTTTAGTTATCTTGGCAAAATCTTTAATGAACTTTCTATAATATCCAAGGAGACCTAAGAATCCTTTGATCTGCTTGGTAGTCTTTGGGATGGGGTACGCTTTGATGGCTTCTATCTTTTTTGGGTTAGGTTTTACTCCATCAGTTGTTACAAGGTGACCTAAGTACTCTACTTCCTTACGCAAGAATTCTGACTTATCTAGTTGTATTTTTAAGTTTGATTCCTTGATTCTGTCAAACACTTTTCTGACATTGTCCAAGTGGTGTTCTAGTGATGACCCAAAGATTATAATGTCATCTAAATATACAAGACAGCATTCATTTACAAGTCCTCTGAGGACATTGTCCATTACTCTTTGAAAAGTAGATGGAGAGTTTTTTAGTCCCATGGGCATTCTGACATATTCATAATGCCCATGTTCTGCATTGAAAGCGGTTTTTGGTATGCTTTCTTCGTCCATCTCGACCTGGTAAAAACCACTTGCTAGATCGAGAGTTGTAAAATATTGGCATCGGCCCAACTTATCAAGTAAATCCGTGATGTTCGGTAGCGGATACTTGTCATCAATGGTTTTTTCATTCAGTTTTCGGTAATCGATAACGATTCTCCATTTCTTTTGCCCGGAGGCATCCATTTTTTTCGGCACTACCCAGATGGGTGAGGACCATGGTGAGTAGGAAGGGCGGATAATTCCTTCCTCCAGCATTTTGGTAATCTGCTTCTGTACTTCTTTTCTATGCACCTCTGGATAGCGATAAGACTTAGTGTAAATAGGTGTTTCGTCATGCGTTCTGATTACATGCCTGATTTGGTTGGTAAAGCTGAGATGTTGTCCTTCTAGGTGAAATATTCCATTGTATTCTTCTAAGAGAGCTTCTAATTTAAACTTTTCTTCTTCATTGAGGTGATCACTACGGATGAGACTAAAACTAAATTTTTGAGAGGTGGTAAGGTTATTTAAGCATGATCCAGTTGTATAATTCTCGGTAAACTCTTCCATGAATGTTGGTTTGGTGTACAAGTCGAATTTTTGTTGTGTTGGATTATGTATTGTGCAGAGAGTTCTACCATTTTGTACTCTTGAAATGCCTTCTTGGATGGTGCAGTTTCCTAGTTTTTTCTCTGGAATAAGTACTTCTCCGTTCTCTATGTTTTTCACTCTGAGTTCGATGACTTGTTCACACTCAGGATAAATCTCGATCTTGTAGACTTCTTGTTCTGTATTTTTCATTTCTAGTTTGATTTTGATGTGATTGTTGCTCAAAGTATTTTCATTTAAATTTACACATAATTTTAGTTTTTGCAAGGTGTCTATTCCTATTAAACAGTCAAAATAATCATGGAAGTCGAACAGATGAAATTTCAACTTCTCGTTGGATTTGAACATTGGAAAGGCAGGAATGGTGATGCTATATTTTTCTCGACTTTTGCCATGTGCTGTTCTGATTTCATAGGGGTCATTACGTATGAAATTATTAAAATATTTCTTGGCCTTGGTTGGCTTGATGAATGATTTCGTACTTCCCGTGTCTACTAAGACTCGAAGGTGGTAATCTGGTGTTGTGAAGTACGGCAGGTGGTTGTCTTGATTGGTGAGGTTCATTAGTGTTGATCTTCCGAGGCGTCGAGGTGAAAATCCTCTTCAGTTTCGTTTTCGTCTGGGAAGAACTCCTCTGGTTCCTGTTCATAGTCTTCGGGCGGTATTTCTTCAGACTCTATGTTGTGCATGTTATAGTTGTTTCTTATGGTTTGTGCACTCATTGGAGTTGGTTTGGTAATTTGACCTGTCGGCTTATTCCATACGTTTTGTTTAAGACCGTTGTTTTGTTGTGAGTTATTTGAAGTCAACGGGTTATTATTATTGGGTTTGGTTTGATAGTTAGAGAAACGATTAAAGGTGTTGGGTTGATAGTTTTTGTTATTCTGATTATTTCCACTGAACTTATTTCTAAAAGCTGGTGGGATATAACGGTTCGAATTCGAGTTTTGGTAAAATTGTTTACTTTGAGAATAATTGTTATTTTTGTTAACACTGCTGGTGGTCGCGCTCGCGTTCGCGTCGATTTGAAAATCGTTTGTTAATATGCTTAGAGCCTCATTTAAGCTCTTAGGGTCCTTTGTTCTCATCAAAGAACCTAGAGGTTCTCGGAGACCTTTCAAGAAAGTCCTCAAACCTAGTTTTTCAACGTACTTGTTGACATCGGCTTTGCCGGTTACATCGTTGTGAGTGGCAATATAGCTGCCATGTAGATTTATTTGTGTTTGAATTCTGGTATGGAAGGCAAATGGTGTTTCATTGCCGTATTGCCGCATATTGCATAGTTCAATAGTCAATGTATAACAGTCCCTCTTGTCACTGTAAGTGTCTAAGAGAGCTGTTTTCAAATCTGCCCAAGTTTGGATGGAGTGGGAGCTCAAATTTAATTTGGCCTCTCCTTTAATTTTATTTTTAATTGAATTCAATAAGAAAAAGTTTTGAAAATTGTTAGGATTGTTTTTGTCATGGAAATAATTAACAAGGCTTTCGGCCACTGTTAAGAAATCTGGGAGCAATGGCACTTCGCCACTAAACTCCGGGATCATCTTCAAGTGATCCATTTTTAGTTCTGGTACACTCATTTTGATTTGACTTTCGTCAATTGAAAAATTAGAAAATAAATTTAAAAGTGATGATTCTATTTCAGAGTCGTATGAATGTTCGAGTTCTGAATCACTTCCACTGTTCGAATCAACCGGTTCTGAATCAGAATCCGTTTTGAATAATAAAAATAAACAATAAAATAAATAAAGATTTTGATAAAATTTAATTTACAACATTTAATTTTTTTAGCTTGTGAAGTCTTTAAAAATAATGCAGTGCACACTTACAGTATCAGGATGACTCGATGCATCAGGTCTGGGGATTGGAAGACTTCACACTGGAAAATAATGATAGGGACGCTCCCGCTGCGATTGGTAGCTAGGTAGGTCGGCTGAAGTAGGTAGACAGGCTGGTTGAGGTAGCTCAGCAACTGACAGGAAAATTCTCCGGTGGTACGGGTGATCCGTTGGGGTAATGAGGTAGAGGTGAGATAAGATGTATTCAGTAGAAAATTTTAAAGATGAGGTAGATCCCACTTTGCAGAGGAAAATTTTCGCTTTTCTTGCAAAGGATCCTGTTCCGATTGCGCCAGTTAAAGGTGTCGCGGTTGCGATTGCCTTTTTAAAAAGTTTATTTTTTATTTCACCAAAAATTTTATAAGTTCAAAATAGGCTTAAATCAAAGAAAATAAAAAGAATGTCTTATAATAAAAATGGATACAGCAAATTGGTATTCAAAATGCTCAGAACTCAATGATAAATCGTTTATTAAAATAATAAGTTTAAAAATAAGAACTTTAAAAGGAAAAGTTGGACTTAGCCAAATTAATAATAAAAAGATCGATAAAAATGAAATCAAAAGATCGAGAGACACAGACCCTGTCCGATACAGGTGATAATCTTGACTGACTACGTGCTGATCGAGATTGGCTCAGCGGATGCAAGATATGAGATGGGGGCTGCTGAATCAGCAAGACAGCGGTACATAACTTGCATGTACTTGTACACTTCATTTAGGACAACATAACTTTGGTCTGATTATAAAGCCAAGTTTTTTTTATTAATTAAAAGCACTGTTGAAATCTAAAGAACTGGCTACTATAGATATAATACTTGGCTAAATAATTATAATTCCAATATATTATTTTGTAAAGGGCACAATAAAAATTATCTTATACCTAGTTTATCAAAATTCAATTTATCGAACCTACAATAGAACTCTGCTCTTCAAATAAAACAAGCAAAAAGCAAAGATACACAGAAATAAGAGAAAATATAGAAAACATTATGAAAGGGTCCACAAGAGTCAACATAGGTTATCAAATAATAGAAATAAATTGCTTTAAGCAATAATATCTGACATCGACGGAAGAAAATTGAAAATTTCATTCCAAAATAGAAGAGAAAAATTAATATGATTTGCTCCATATGAATTGAAAGCACAGGGTTGGATTGAAAATGAGAGAGGGGGTGGGATTATCTTGCTTGGAGTTAAAACTAAAGCTGACTACAATTTCCTAGTGTACCAGCTACTTATGTACATTTATTCATTTTGAAATAGTAAACATTTATATTTACTAGTAGAGTAAGTGTTCTAGAGTTTGTGGTACCAAATCTTATTTGACGCGATCATCTTTTACTTATAGTACTCCATTTTCCCTTCTCAAAAGTGTTGTCAAAATATCTGGTTAGTTATACATCGAATGAAAAATTAAAAAAGTTCAATGGGTTGGTTTTGGATCGAAGAAACAAAATTAATCAATATAAGGGAAGAGATAAATTTATCAATATGGCACAAAATCAATGAAAATCTCCGAAAAAATATCCAGCGATTATGTAGTCCTCTGTTGAATGTAAGCACGCGCGTTTTGTTTTTCTTGGTGTTGCAAAACTAGCGTTTTGCTTGATACCTACATTACCTACCTATTACAGATTTGTATTGTTCTAATGATCTATTCTAATCATTGCATTCTTAGGCATCTCTGGATATTTTCTCTCATAACTTCGACGATTATTTCCATCTGCTTTCTGAAAATGAGTTTGTCTCGTTCCTTATTCTTTCAATCGTTTCACAAATTCTTCGATCCACAAAACCCAACCATTGAAGTCTTCTTCATATTCATTAATGAAAGAAAAAGAAACTGTATATCTGGATTTCATTGAAACATATAATATTATTTATGTAAAATATGGTTCAAGAACACATTTGATAGTTTTATAACTTAGAAATGATATTTTTTCAGCGAGAACATAATTCCTTCTAGAGTTGAGTTCGAAACGAAGATTCAGTCCCTCATTGCGAAATGGAAAGAAAATATATCTTTCCCTCTAAAAAGTAATAAATTTCCTTTAATTTTTGATACACTGTTTTCCCGACTTCATAAAGGGAGGAGAAAATGTCGTCATGATTGGAAAATTATAGCAGCAGACCCCTTTCCCTACTTCTTGGTGGATGAGAAACTTTTAACTACAGTCGGTCAGATATTATGTGAAGTTTTTGAAAATAATCCAACCAAGTCAAATATTTTGTTTTAAAAAAAGTTATGCTTAGGTAGACCATCATTGTTGATGCAAAATAATGTAACCTGGAATAATCGTACAATTGAGAGCGGCAATCGTCTAGGGAAGTCTTTATTGACGCGACCTGCGAGGTATTTCCATAGTATTCAATGAGTATTAGAACTTGATTAAATTTTGGAAATTGACCCATATCATTGAGTTGCCCATACTCATATCTACAATCTAAATTTTATTATTTTTTAATGTACTTTTAAAAAAATATATAGACTGCAATAGATGTTTTGTTTAGCTTTTGAGATATCATTGAGTCACAACATAATGTACCTAACTAACATTTCTAAGCCAAACTGTTTTATAAATTGACAAAAACAAACTTTCAAAACTTTGAACTGAACGAGTGATAAATATTCACCCCTCAGTCCTAGAAAAAGGATCACTCTTAACAATTGCTTGACTGAAAGGGGCTACAGAAGATGTGATTTCTATACATGAAAAGCTTTTAATAAAAATAATAAAGCCCCAATTTCTGTTTCGGCTACGATCTCCTCCTTCGTCATGGTTTGATACTTATTTATTATAATTATTGTATTCTTGTAAATAAGTCAAGTGAAAAATATGCACGGTCCTTATATCCAATGTAGACAATCTAGTGGAGGAGTAGTTTTTACTTCGAGTTTGAAGTTTTGAATGCACAGATATTTTACATTCAAGGTTTGATGTACATCTATAATTTACTATCAGATCTTTGTCCGGTAAATAGTAGGTTTTGTATTCAGATTACTGCTGATCCAGAAAGAATCATAATTATCCCCATTGATTTTCAAATGAATTTGAACAAAATACTTTTGCACAAACTTATCATCGAAATCTTATACTTTGTTTATTAAAAATTATTTCCTTTTAAACAAAGAACATTTTCAGGGCAAATCAGGTGTTTGGCAAAAGCAATTTTGAACTTGTGGAATCAAAATGAGCAAGACACAGAACTGTAAGATCCATTGCTTGATCTTCATTTGATTGTCCTCCAGTACAGAATGTCTTTTCAGTTTCCAATCGAAACAAGTATACACGAAAGAAAGAACTTCATGCTCAAGAAAATAAAACAAATTACAAAAAATCTACGAGCTGATGAACAGAGGGAGGATGTTTGATGCTATCGAAACACAAGGAAACAAGAGAGACTACAAAAGGATAAATAATTGAATTTGCTACCACTGCAATCAGAAACATCATCAGCTTCATTATCTCTTTACTTTGTTTTCTTTTTTCAACTTTTTCCTCTGTTGTGTCTTCATCTTTGTTTAAGGGTATTAATTTCTAATCTCAAATGAGCTTAATGTGTTTTGATAGTCCTTCGCCTAAGGGGGGTATGGGCAGAGCAGAATGATTTTCATTCTTTTGGTTGAGGACTACTTCTTACTTGCAAGCGATTTTTCTCAGGGTGATATACAAAGAAAATTTCTATTTTGTGATATTCTGAATAATGAGACCCAGTCTTTTTTTATTTATATATAAACCGTCAAATTATAGACCGTCCCTCAAGTCGGACTATACTGAGCTTTAATTTTTTTTATTTTTCAATTGTCATATTAATGAGACCCAGTCACAATAAAAAATATCATTGAGAATAAAGCCTCCCAAATCCTGCAGGTTCAGCTATTCCCGTTTTCCCGTTTAAAGATAAGTTGGAATATTTACCAGCCTAATAAATGCGATCCCCAGATAGTAAGACCCTTTCCATCAATTCAGTTAAGGGTTTGGTAGTCTTCTTCCTAATAATTCAATTTTTATATGTATAGACTGTTTTAAAGAAACAGCATTGACTTACATCATCTCTTCAAGCTCAACCTGGAATTCAGCTCTGGAACGCTGAGGTTATGTCCTGGATCATCGCTCGTTTTCCAATGCCTTCCAGCCCCAATACCCAGTAGTCAAATAGTTCCTCGCCCAATGTAAATAGAGAGGGGTGTTGTGTACAGATTTAATGTATATTTAGTGACGTCACTGGAGAGAGAGAGGAGTGCAAACAAGGGTTGTAAAAGTAAAATCTTGTCACCGTCACTTTCTGACATGTCTGTGTACACAACACCTTTCTCTCTCCCTCATCTCTATCTCTCTTTCTTCTCTCCCCCTCTTGTCTGTCTCTTTCTCTCAATCAATCAATGTATCATACTTTTCGTCCATAAACTAACTTACCTATCTCTAAATTTCCATTTTCGCAGCCTGAATGGGACTGGGACAAGCCAGCATCTTGATGGTTTGAATTTGAATGATCGCTCTTTCCAAGTCATGTTCTCGCTAGGCGTTGCTTAACTTCAGAAGCTAAAGGAGAACTGGTGTAACGTACCATCTCGTATCATCGAATCCCTGCTGGTGGTTATAATTGTTGATTTCATTGGTTATCCTAATGTGATCCTAGGAGTATTCTTAGACAGAACAATCAATTAGGTCTAAGAAGACTTGCAGGACATTTCCCATAGTAACTTTTTGTGTTTTAACTAAAGCTAAGCGGAACCCCGACACATCTAATAAGAATAATTTGCATAAATACAAAAGAGGACGAAATAAGAAGCAATTAAAACAAACCCAGGAACACACAAAACAATGAAATGTGTAAGAAATACAGACAGCGAAATGTTTAATGTTCTCTGACAAAATATTGTTCATTGTTTTCATACTTGTAGTGAGAGTTTGATGCTTTTTGCGCAAATAAGTATTACAATATTTAGGTTATATTTTAAAGTTCCTTTGATTGTCCAGATAATATAATACATATGTAGGTTGTTTTTTAATGAAATTAAGTCCATAATAAGAATGGCACAATGATCACATCACCAATATCTGTATGATCATGTCTAGACTTCTACATGTGTCAAATAAGTGGGAAAAGCCATATTTTTATAGTTTTTTAGGTAGAAGACCGCAGTTAGCCAATCTGCGTACGATATCCATAATGTCTATGTTGCTAACTTCAGTTGTAATGAGACTGTGATGTTCAATGAACACCATGTACTTTTATTTCAAACGAGTATTTTATGAGGGTATTATTTGGAATTCAAAGATCCACTTCTTCGATTTTGAATTTATTGTTTTTGATTATCTCGTCGTGTATGTGATCTATGAATATCTAATACCCAAACCCCTAACAAACCCACCAGTATCGCTGTAACCATAACAAAGAGAGAAAACAATAAAAGAGACTAATGTTTTAATAAAGTGAAAATTAGTTGAGAAAATCATCAGTCTCCAGAGTGGTGGGGGGAGGGATGATATAGGCCTCAAGAGAGGGTAGAGATTGCTGAATTAAAGTCTTGTACAGGGAGGCAAACAGAGGGGATCTTTTTAGGCGTCAATTATAGACCCTAATGATAATAAACTAACGATTACACCACGTCTGTGCTTGTGTTTACACTTTACAATTCCCAGATGTAAACTTTCAAAGTTCAATACCTAGCTTCCAAGGTTTTTATTTCTGAGGTAGGCTCATCCTAGTTTTATGTTATGATACTATGAAGTAGACTAAGTAAGCCAATATTTAAATAGGTGATTTGAAGCCTTTGATAAGGTAATTGGTCTGATGTTCTCTGTAATTTTTTTCTGAAATTGACCTTGTAATATTGATTATTTGAGAATTTATAGCTAAGGGATACATGTAGGTACATTTTACTTACCACTTACTGACTCTACAATAAAAAATCTTTTAGTTCATAATATTTTGAAAGATTTATATATTCACACTCGGTCTTTGCCAATAAAAAGAAAGCTGTGGTCTAATGGAATATTGTCTGGTAATTTTCTGTGGTGTATTTGATATCAACCCAAGACGTGTATCATTGGTTTTTTTGCAAAAATCTGCCAGAATATGTTGTCTGTTTTAATAAAGCGAGTCTTATTTGGCTTACGATAGTATTTTAAATCTCTAAAATGTTTTCTGTTTCAGCGGACCCGTATCAAATGTTTGGAGCCACTAGTAGTCGACTAGCCAGCTCAGGTAAGTGAATTTGCTATAAAACAATATACATTCCAAGAGTACATTTTTTGTAACTTTTAGTGATATTTAAAAAGGCTCCAGATGCAATCCCATTTTTCTCACGTCTGATCTAAACAGAATCAAACATTTTGTTTCCTTGCAAGCAAATCCGCCAAATCTCAACACTGCCACAAAAAGTACTTGCATGTTCAGTAAACAGACATAAAGCAATGTCTACAATTTCGAGGATATATTAAAAAGTAATTATGTAACCTATTCAACTTTCGAAAAAATCTCTAACGGCTTGTTACAACCTGCAAGTCTAGTATTAATTAATAAAAAATTAACCCCCGGAATTGTATATTTTGTTGAATATTAAATAAAAAGTCTGAGCGCCTGCATACAAAAAAGTAACGCACGAGTCATTAAGATCTCGGAGTTGATAAGAACAATACATATTAATCAGACACTGAAGTAATTTATTCACCCCTCGTGTACAATATTTAGTACTTACTCCATAGTACATACTCCATAGTACATACTGCTGGAGACATAAACACCTTTGTTTTAAACAGGGACGGCGAAACAGGGCTGGATTCATTATAGAGATACGGCCGCTAGGGGCGCGACATGCCAAAGAGTTAAACACAATCGGAATCAATTTTTTGAAGACATCTAGTGTCGTCAAACTTAAAAAAAAAAAACGAAAAATGCCATGTGTCCAAAAAAGGATTTATGCAGTGGCGGCTCCTGACTTCAAGACTAGGTGAAGACAAATTATACCCAGAAGTATTGAAAAAATAAAATTATTAATTTATCAGATCTTAGTTCTTATGGTCTCATAAACACAGCCCATTGTAAGTTATGGCTGTTTCCCTGCAGAGCATGATTTTCTCTCATACCAGTTTTGCATCATATAAGTTTTTATAGGTACTTTTTTTGGAGAACACTTGGTACTTAATAAATAAACAAGGCCAGCAGAACAATTTGTCAACACTTGAGCTGGTACACAGCCATTCATTTTTCATAAGCCATTCAGGCTTAAACTGTACGGCTGTGGGGCAGGCATTTGCTTTACTTTTTTAGTGGTGGTTATAGTAATTGGAGAAATTGGAGATCCAGTAATCATAATATCTTTCTTATCCTCATTACCTACTTCTTAATCTGAATGGGGTTACTTTTAATGTTTGAACCCCATGATTTTGTGGGGATCTCATTGTTTCTTTGAAATATTGTTATTAATTATTCATCTTAATAAAAAATATTTATTCATCTTAATAAAAAATATTAACTAAAAGTTGGTAAAAAGGAATTAAAATAAAAATATTAGAATTATACCTCAGTAGTTAGTTGAAGACTAAAAATTACAATCCAAAACTGGAAGAAAATCCACCACCAGATTACAAAATAAATCTAAGAAAACATACTTACTACAAATATAAAATCAGCTTAAATTTGTGCTTAAATTGATGTTTAAATGACTAGGTATTTAAGAAAAACACAGATATTGCCTTATAATTTTAAGTACTTCACTGGAAGCTGTGTGCTTAGCTACCTGCAACCTGCATAATTATAATGTTATTTCTGACACTGAAAGAAGTACATAGCTACTTCATATTCAACTTATTATGAAAAGCACAGGTCAGATCAGGTAGGAATAATGTTTCTATCCTGTATCAAATACTGGGAAATAACTTTATTAACTAGTTACACCAATTAAAAGTCACTTGATTACCGTTGAAAAGATTTGAAAATGGTCTAATAAAATTTAAAAAGTGGGCGACAAGTTTTGTTTACATTCTAAAGATAAGAGATACAATGTTGCCAAGTTAATTTGATTGCTAAATTTCTACAAACTTCAAGAGCTATATTTTAAATTTAAAGAAATCCCTCAAATCATGTAAGACGTATTTATTTATTTAAAAAAATAATACTACACCGCCTGAACAGAATTTTCTCTTGAGAATTTCATTTCAACACGTCTAATTTCATGATTTTTTTTAAAGTGGTTCCATAGTCAGGATCTTAAACAGGACCACCATTGTCCCTATTTAAAAAACTTCTTGGAACAACTAGATACCAGATTATCTTATTTGGCTCAATTTCGGTACCTACATTAAATAATTATTTCCGAGATTTGACTTCAATCGAGATGTCCTTTTTAATACTACATATAGTTGACAAGATACATAAAATATAGTTAAAATTTATTGGTATCGGCTATCGTTTAGGAACTATGTACAAAATTAGAACCCAAAAAATGAGAAATAATATCCAAAATTCCTGACACAAAATCCTGCTTTCCTAGCGCCTACGTTATTATTATTATTTTTTTTTTTTTTTTAATATTACAAGATTGTGCTAGATATGGGAGGCTAAATCATTGACTGGTTTCCTAGGTCTGGCATAATGCTACTGGCAACAATGTTAATATCAAAAACACATGACATCGCACATGGTATGTGGCTTCGTGACATTTCGTATGAGGTCGTGTAGATAATGTAAACTGAATACAACTGAAGACTGTCCTCAGTAGCATATTACATAGATATAGTTCTTGCCTAATATTTCATGATACCTACTTGGAAATACTCAACTCTGATTGGTTGATTCAAGGACAACTGAAGACAATTTCGAATTGTCTTCACATTTGGTGTTCTCCTTGGAAAGTAACATGAAATGTTAAGCAGCATTGATCTATTTTACACAAAGCTTACTCTTTTTTTTTTTTTTTTTTCTTTGAGTTGGATCAATTGTGCCATGTTCAAGGGATTATGAGTAGTGTTTTCACTGTTCAAAATTAGGTGAAAATGTCTTCAGTGTCTTCACCCGACGAGCCGCCACTGGATTTATGTCCAGAAAATGCCATTATAAAAGGACTACCAAAGAATGGCAAAACTGGTACAATTCGAATAGTGACCAAAGTGTTCTCTTAGGACTCAAAGTTCCATTACAACAACACCAACTAGGTTTATGATACTTTTCCAAGCTGACGTTATGAAACAAATAACTCAAGATTTGTGTTTTTTTTTGGTACGCAAACATTTTTGTGAAGAAACCAAATGTAGGTAAGCCAGCCTCTGTGTCGTAATTGTTGTGACTACTGCCCGTAATCTAGAGTTGAGTTCAACTCCCGGTTGGGGTAGACTTTTCGAAGAAAATTCTGTTCCATCCAAACACGTGAGGCTGGCATTTCCGGCCCTACCCAGACTGGCTGAGGTTAATGTGGGTAGCTGGTACGATTCCCAGCGAATGGAGGATAAAACCCCCGTCCTGACTACTTCAAATCAGCACGTACACATCAGAATTAGAATCAACTGGATACAATAGATCTAAATAAAGGTCAGTGTGATAATTAGTGCTTCTCTTGTGGAACTCCAACCAGTCTATAATAATAATAAAAATGTAGGTGTGTATGTATCTACCTATTTATCAAGTATTTAATTATTTATCATATATTTACAAAATAATCAAAATAGGTACGCATGACATTAGGTATGTAGTTGCAAATTTAATTTCAATTACCCAGGTACCTATATTTTTGTTACTCTTTAATTAAAATGATTTATTAGGCAATGTAAAAAAATATTGACTGTTTTTGGCCATTTGTAAATTTTACTCACACTGTGAATCAAAATTGAATTTAAAAAAGTTTATGTGTAGGCGATGCAGTCCCATTAAATTCAAAAATGTTTCTATTACATGCAAGAACTATTACAAAGTGGCGAAGCTCAAAATAATCTACACTTATCTGTCTACCTTATGAAGATGGGGATGGATTAACAGAGATCTACTCTTAATATCCCATTATTTATTATACCATATATAAATAATACCTATCTGTCTAATCTGCTAAAAAAACTTCTCGGAAAATCATGAAAATTTCAAAATATATTGAGTTGCCAGTCCCTCGCCAGCACTGGAAGCTTGCATCCAAGTCAGCACTAGAAGCTTGAATCTAAACCAGCACTGGATGTTTAAATCTAAACCAGCACTGGAGCACTGGATGCTTAAATCTAAACCAGCACTGGAGCACTGGATGCTTAAATCCAAGCCAACAGTGGATGCTTAAATCTAAACCAGCACTGGATGCTTGAATCTAAAACAGCACTGGATGCTTAAATCTAAACCAGCACTAGATGCTTAAATCCAAGCCAGCACTGGAAGTTTGAATCCAAGCGAGTGGAGAAAAGTGAGGGTGGCAGAATAGAACGAATGATGAAATGTACGAAACTAAAGGGGAGGGACGAATAGATAATAAATGTACCTACAGGGAGGCAGACATGGGCAGCATAGGAGCTACAGGGGTGGGAGATCGTATTTTAATTATATTCAGGTGTTATCTGCAAATCAAATCGGGTAGTTACAGGGTGTGCTTTGGGACCAGGTGAGACACTAAGCAGTTACAGCTGAAAGTGACGGGAGCTTGTTGAACCCATGAGATAGGATATCCTAGAGGCATACAGACTGTAATTTATAATAAATTCAACCTCTGTATACAGACGGACAGAACATTTAATTATTTTGTGAAATATTCGTTTTCAACTACGTTTTATTCTAGTGAAACGCTAAAAACCTTGACCAATTTAAATCTATGAATTGTGAATCCAATTATTATTATTATTACTATCATAATCAGCTTTATTTTTATAGATTCCTAATATAATATCCAGTCGATTTCCCTGAAACTAGTCTGGTGAGATTGATGTGGGAGCTCGATTGCGCGTTTTCAGCGAATGAAGGAGGTGAAACCCCCGTCTCGAAAGACATAACCAATGTAATGCCCAAAATAATACAATTTATAGTCAGTTCATATACGTCCTATATGCTCTGTAATCTTCTCCTCCTGGGTCCTAAACATTTATTCTCATATTAGTTCTTATACTCCCTATGCTTTGTACTCTTGTCTTTCCAGTGTCCTACACTTTTTTTTTACATTTTAAAGATATATTGCCCCTGAACTGCTTACGCATTACTTCAGGGCACTGTACTTTTACATCCATGCCACTCCGAAATCGGAAAAACTCGTTCAAAAATTTCCGCTCCGTCCGTGATTCGAACCCGTAACCTCCGGGTCAGCAACCAATGCTCTTAACCACTGAGCCACGGAGGTCGGCGGGGTCCTACCCTATACATTCATTCTTGTTTCACTCATATCTTTCCTCCAAATTTCGCCTCCAGGCTCGGGCCAGATCCAGCTGTGGCAGTTCCTCCTGGAGCTCCTGTCAGACTCAACCAACGCCAACTGCATCACCTGGGAGGGCACTAACGGGGAGTTCAAGCTCACGGACCCGGATGAGGTGGCCAGACGGTGGGGCGAGCGCAAGTCCAAGCCCAACATGAACTACGACAAGCTCAGTCGAGCTTTGAGGTGAGCTCAAATTTTTTTTTATTATTTTTTTTTTTTTTTCTTTTTAATTTTAATTTTTTTTTTTTTAAGTGCAATACAAAAGAGGTGTATGTCAATTACAATGAATTTTGACATATAATTATAATTTATTTATTTATTTTAAAGTACAATACAAAACAGGTGTATGTCAATTACAATGAAATTTGGCATATACCCAATGACATTATAATTCACTGTTAAGAAAGTGGTGGAAGAAGAAGAATTCTACGCACTTATGCAGGGCTAAATGGAGCGACACATGAATAAGTTGTCTAGAAGAACCACCTATGTGAAAATTTCGATTTTTTTTTTTTTTTTTTTTTTTTTTTTTTTCAAAAATGGAACCTATGTGTAAGTCTTGAATCATTAGAGAAGTCAGCATACAAAATTTTTGTTCCTACTCGTTTTTATTTGTATTTTTTCGTCAAAACAGAGCAGAAGAAATCTCATGTAAAACCACCTATGTGCGCTTGTTGAACTAAAATCA
The DNA here is from genome assembly GCA_024516035.1 of Bactericera cockerelli. Taxonomy (NCBI): domain Eukaryota; kingdom Metazoa; phylum Arthropoda; class Insecta; order Hemiptera; family Triozidae; genus Bactericera; species Bactericera cockerelli. The sequence goes on from JAMCCL010000535.1 coordinate 20,661, forward strand.
GTCTCGCCACGTTGGGGCATAGGATAAGAAGGTAGTTGCGCGTGATGGTATTACTAAAAGTACCCTACTGAAAAGTGTATTACTAAAGGTGCTGCATTAATGGTATTACTAAAAGTACCCTACTGAAAAGTGCCCTAAAACGCACATAGGTGGTTCTTCTAGACAACTATTCACATGTCATTCAGTCGATGAGAGGAGGAAATAGTGTATGACTGAGTACTTATAATAGAGAGAAGACCAGTGTCTTGCTAGAGCACTAAAACAGAGAACAGACTAGCCAAACCTAACAAGCAAGACTAGCTTGCAGTTCCCCAAGGGTTTAATAGCTTATAAACCAACAGCCCAAGCTCTCATGATGGTTGATAATGTGCTCCAGAAAAAGATAACTTTTAAACTGAGATTCCATTAATTGGCCATATCACGGAAGCGATAAGAGACATTGAAAAAATTATAGAATAAAACCGTCTAAGATTGTAGTTTTTTTTTCAGTACACTTTCCTCTTCAATATACTGACTACCTTTTCCTGAATTAAATTTTAAATAAAATTTCAAACACAAGTAAAAAAATATTGAAAATCTCTAGATACAATTAAGATAATTAGAGTCACAATTAGAAAGCCAAACACTCTTTTCCTACTGTCATCCACATTGAAAAGAAAGTCGTTAACATTGTTTCACCATTCGGTTTTTATCATCTAATAATCTAATTGTTTCAATTTTTTCTCTCAACTTTGAAAACAATGAATAAATAATAAATATTTTCAATGGTTACAGACACAGAAATGTTCTTGTTTTTCCCATTTTGACCTTTGACTGATAACTGATAAAATAGGTAGCAAAGGGGCGCGAAAAATATCTGAAAAAGAAACAACCTGTTCTTATGTCACTCGTTATTTTTCATTTAAATATTTAACCCATCGTGTTTTGTGAATGGAATTAGATTAAATAAAAAAGAAAAGATCTGTGATTTTCATTCACGCGCCCTTAAGCGCCACAGCAGGAGGTCTTGCTGTGGAGCTGAAGGGAATATGCTGATGGTGGGGGGTGGAATCATCAGCAACTTTTTTCATACAAGCGGCTCTTTTAGGATAAAGAGTATTAATTGAACTTTTGGGGGAAATGGCTGGTATGAAACTAGCTCTATAATCAGATTCATAAATGCATTGAATAAATGGGCGTTATCATAGATATTCCATTAAAAACGCATTGAATTCGCAAATGTCCAGCACACCTTGGCAAGCTTCTAGTATAGGTATGGCACATATCAGATCCATATTTTAAGAAAATATTATATTTATGTAGGTTATAGATTTTTTTTGTATTCTTTGCAGTATGTACCTAATATTTGCAGTATCTAAATTTTCAATGTGATTCATGGACCTCGTAACACGAGACGCCTCTTTGCAAAAGTATAGATAGGACGAGTAGTTATCAGAGACCAAGGTGGGAATGAGCATCGCCGAGTATTAGGGTTTGATTCTCCTGTTCTTCCAATTAGCTGCATGATTAGATTCTGCTATTCTCTGTTCAAATGGGACGAATGGTTGACGCATGCAAATCCACACATTAACAGTGCTGTGCAGAAATTTAACCCCACCAAATTCGGATAACCTGTGTGCTAACCAAGGTTGCTCAGGGTGCTTTCTTCTTGTCCATGGAAACCATTCACGAAGAAGAAGAAGAAATAGTAAATATATTTACTACAAACTGACATCACTGTGATGCTTGCCGTGAGACTTCTAGTTCTTCTAGTATCTCCTCAGAAGTTTTCATAAGCTCAGGAGATAATTTGAAGACCAAACTTATTATATAAATAAAATTTCCTTGTATTATTCAATTCTATTCATATTGTTATATTCATATTGTATTCAATTCAACATCCTGCCATGCCTCATCTTCCACGAGATAAATCAATAGCCGTTACTAATTTTCTTGATTTCATTTAGAGGTATATTACCCCCTCCCCACCTCACCTCTCCCCTCGAGCTTTCACAATTTTCATTTAAATTCATTAGACAACGTGAGATAAATTATTTTCTTTTTTTTCTCGTCCGTCCTCTCACAAATTAGCTTTTTGTGTTCCTGTACGTCGAGGACAGGATCGGAATACAGAAATATTGCCGCAATCTTCTGTAGTTATAAATATAAACTTCTATAAACAGAGAAGTTATAAATCTTCTGTACCTGATGATGGGAAATAACAATTGAAAAAATAATAAATTATAGATTATTAGTTTACTCTTGTTAATTTTTAACTAAAATATCTAAAAAGGAAAAGTTTTTATCAAATAACTGTATAATATATAGGCACTTAAGGTACTTTTGTACAAGAATCTCAGAGACAAATAAAAACCTCACTTTTTGTAATTTATACTGTTGATTGGTAAAATTAAGCAACTTTTCATCCTCCACAATATTTGAGTACCTGATACCAATTTAAAAATATGAATAAATTAATAGATTAAAAGTTTCTTCTTTTTAACTAAAAAGCAATTCCTATATTCCATGAGCACGGCTGCCAGGAACCAAACATTCCCCACATCTTGCGCCTCTGAGCAGGTTAACAGGAATCCCATCACTGAAATGAAGAACACAGAAGTCGCGGCAACTAGAAGAGACATATCTCGGAAAAGGCGAAAATAGAGACAAAAAGGAATAGAGAAAGAAAAAGGCGGAAGGCCGCACGGAAAATCAATAAAGCATCCGAGAGGGAGAGGGGAGAGAAGGAGGGAGCAAAGGAAGGAAGAAAGGGAGAGAGAGGGAGGGAGTATTCAGGACGGAATCTATTAGCAAAGTCTCCCGGTCAGGAAGTTCTCTCTGTCTCTCTCTCTCTCCTTCTCTTCCCTCCTCTCTCTCACATTCCCTCCCATGTTATATACCTACGTATATTGTCCTCGTGTATTTTGCGTGCTCGAATTTGGAGATTTCACTATAGGTATACGTATAGCCAGGTGGAGGAATGAAGAGTTAGCTGGGAAGGTGTACAGGTTAGTTAGGTAGAGTAGGACGGTAGGTTAGGTGGATGCAGAGTTAGCTACTTGTGCTAATGAGGTTGTCCAACATTTTTCGCACTGAAAAAAATATTTCTGAAGAAATTTCTTTACTTTCGCTGTGTACAGTAAGTTGTTGAGCTTTAATTATATTCCGTCCAACTATACAAATAAACTGCTTGTTAGACTGATACAAACTCTTCTGTACTAAGATCTAAATCAGTGATTCTCAACGTGGGCGATATCGCCCCCTGGGGGGCGCTGGGGGGGCAATGAGTACATTTTGGGCAGTCGGGGGGCGATGAAATTATTTTGGGCAATAAGGGGGCGATGGAATTGGCTTGACGAGGTAATCATCTTATAATCCAAAAATAACCAACTCCTCCACCAATGACTAATTTGTCACCATTTGCACCAACAACCACTATATTCAGAAAAGATAAACAGCTTAATGTGACGTCATCAACAGCAACCAAAAGTCACGTGACAGCGTCCTCTTCTCTTATAAACCTTGGTACAGTAGGTATTTCTTTCGGTGCGTAGTGACTAGTGACTTCAGTCAGCAGGTCTGTGCTCTTTTTCTGTAAGATTTAAATTTGACTTCAATATATTCTTGACTTCAATTACTTTCTACTTACCTAAGTACACTTGAGAGCAGAAAAAGCGAATCAAACTTTTTCCTCCACCAAATCTGCCATATCTTCGAAATTACTATTTCTATCGAGTCGTATGATATCTCAAAATGTTGCAAATTTTGTTTTCTACAATGTCATATTTTGATTGTAAAAAAAACCTACCAGAAGCCGTCAAAATTGAATTTTACTACAGGATGTCAAAAAAGAAGAAAAATATGATTTTTTTTTTTTTTTTAAACAAAAGACGTTATAACCTGAGAAATCAACAAGATTCATTCATAAGTACAAGAGTACTTAAGAGGAGGTAGATGATGTGACATAGTATAAAAATATGAATAAAAACAATTATTATTATTATAACAATGGTGAATCAGTATTTTGTGTTGCCTAATTGAGCTTTGATCACAGCATTCATTCGATTTGGTATTGAGTGGATCAAAGTAACCACAATTTCTTGGGGCAAACTCTCCCATTCTTCGATGAGGGCGATCTTGAGCACTGCTACAGTCTGGGGAGCCGGTATTCTGCCTCGAATACTTCGTCTGAGTTGGTCCCACAGATTTTCAATCGGATTGAGGTCGGCACTAAGAGAGGGTCCAAAGTGTCAATATTCTCCTCACCCAAGAACTCCCGAACACAGTTTGCCACATGTGGGCGGGCATTGTCGTGCATGAGGAGGAACTGGTCGCCCATAATTTAATCGAGAAGAACCACGTGGGTCTGCAGGACTCCAAGAAGGTAGAATTTAACCAAAGAGAACTTCAACTGGACCCAAACTCTCCAGAGAGCATAGGGAAAGGAGACTCAGATTCGTCATAGAACACGTGGATTGGACACCCGAGCAATAGCGCTCTGTTTTCTTCACTGATGAATGCCGGGTGTGTTTGTTTGGTAATGTTAGAAGGAAAAGAGTCTATCGAAGAGCGGGAGAAAGGTATGCTGAGTACTACATCACAGAAACTGTCAGTTTCGGCGGTGGTTCCTATATGGTGTGGGGTGGGATTTCAACTGAAAGAAAGACTGAATTGGTTTTCACCACATGCGGTGCGGGAGGTGGCCTGAACAGTCAGCGATACATTGATAAGATCCTGCAGACCCATGTGGTTCCTCTCGCTCAAATTATGGGCCACCAGTTCCTCCTCATGTACGACAATGTCCGCCCACATGCGGCTAACTGTGTACGGGAGTTCTTGGGTGAGGAGAATTTTGACAATTTGGACTGGCCCTCTCTTAGTCTCGGCCACAACCCGATCCAGGATCTATGGGACCAACTCAAACGAAGTGTTCGAGGAAGAATATCGGCTCCCCAGACTGTAGCAGAGCTCAAGATCGCCCTCACCAAAGAATGGGAGAGGTTGCCCCAAGAAATTGTGGTTACTTTGATCCACTCAATACCAAATCGAATGAATGCTGTGATCAAAAGCTCGGGGAGGCAACACAAAATACTGATTCACCATGGTTATGAATGAATCTTGTTGCTTTCTCAGGTTATAACATCTTTTGTTAAAAATAAAAAAAATCATGTTTTTCTTTTTTTGACATCCTGTAGTAAAATTTAATTTTGACGGCTTCTGGTAAGTTTTTTTTTTACAATCAAATTATGATATTGTAGAAAACAAAATTTACAATATTTTGAGATAACATACGACTCGATAGAAATAGTAATTTCGAAGATATCGCAGATTTGGTGGAGGAAAAAGTTTGATTCTCTTTTTCTGCTCTCGAGTGTAGTTTTGATTTACTATGGATACTAATTTATACCTACTTACTGATTGGGGGAATTGGAGGGGGGGGGGGGCGATGAAAGGTATAATTTTCGCAGAGGGGGCACTATGCTACAAAAGGTTGAGAACCACTGATCTAAATTATCAATGAGAGGTTCTTATTGTTCATTTCTGTGGAAGATTTTATTTGCGAGAAATGATAATCGATTCAGTACAGCAGAGGTTCTATGTAGAAGTAATTTATTAGTATTTGTAGATGGAGAGACTAACACTGCCTCTCCATCTCATAATAGAAGCTTGGAATCGGGATAGGAATGTTGTGGTTCTATGAGATTTATTTAATAAAAATAAAAATAAATCTTGAAAAAAATACTACAGAATTTTTAATAACACTTGTCTACTCTTTCGGGCTGGACAAACGATGACGCATACAGCATCACTTATAAAATTACTAGCCGTTTGCCCGTGCTTTGCAACGGGACTAAATTTCAAATTTACTAAGGCATGGCCGTACTGCTGGACAGCAATACCTTTTTGAACTTTTTATAATTTTTCTGGACAAAACGATAATGGTTTTGGGGGGGTCAATTCTGAGACATTTTTCGCTATCTCTTACCGTTTTGGCTAAACAACTCCGGACAAACAAACATAGGTAGGTAGGTAGGTAGGTAGGTAGGTAGGTAGGTAGTCCTTTTTTCTGTTTCATATATAGAGATTTCTCACAACAATTTCACTCACTGGTTCGATACTCTCTTTTGCCATATAAAATGTGGGTCAGAACGAGCTTTGGAAAGCAAGGCAATGATTCGTTAATACTTAAATTAATTGCAAAAGAACTATACTCCATCTGAGCT
>JAMCCL010000536.1:0-26802 GCA_024516035.1 Bactericera cockerelli
TTTCGAACGAAAAACAAAAATTGTGCAGGACATTATTTATTCTAGCTCGTATATCAAGCTCGCCGGGAGGCGAGCGCTCGTCAAGTAGCGCCAGCCACCCGGCCTATATTAACACGAAACAGAGTTTATATGTATTTTGTTTTATTGTTTTCGCCCACTTAACGCTAACTTTTATTAATTTTTATTTCAAATTCGTAATGAGACGTGAAAATAGATTGTGTTTCACGAAAGCGCGAGGTTCCTACGTACAGTTATAGTCGTTTACTGGCCACGCCGAAAATCTTGAATTTCATGAAATTATTCATACGGGTTTTTTTTTTTTTTTTTTTTTTCAGACCAATTTTCTGTCAAGGGTACAGCAACGTGTGCTTATCGTGGAAAGACGTGAGATACGTTTTTGAAAAGGGAATTTTTATCTCTGCATACCTTTTATAGTTTCAAGTATTTATTTTTTATAGGATAGGAGATATAGCCTTCTAAAATAAAACGGGAAAGTTGCACAGAGCCGCCCCTGGTTATCTTGGAGCTGCGATTGTGGTATTTTTCGAAAGGCCTTATCATAGGAAAAAATATAAAAAATATAACCAAAGTATTTCACTGGACCAAACTTGAGTTATAGCCTTTGAAAGGAATACTTTTTATGGAGCCCAGAGCCGTCTATTGTTATCCTAGAGATGTATTTCTGGTGTTTTTAGAAAGGTCTAGTCAAAAGGAATGAGATCACTTAATTTCAGATGGTTGAAACAAGTAGAAAAGTATTTAAAGCCATCTAAAGGAATATCTAAAATGAACCCTGGAGCCACGCCTATTTATCCCAAGTTGATGAATGAAGGTTCTTTCTAAAGGTCTAATTACGCAGAAATATACTACGATGTAAATAAAATGTTAGGAAAATCAGCGACAGTGTGAGACATAAAAATAAAAAAACTGAAATAAGATTTATGAGAGTAACAAAAAATCTTCGCCTCACAAAGAACTTAAAACATGGGTAGGATCCAATCATCTTTGCTTCACCCAAGCTGCCAGCAGACTGAGTTATCAGATGGAGAATAATAACGTTTTATAACTTCATTCAGAGATTTCTACATCAGAGGTAAACTAGGTCTATATTATGAGAAGTGTATAAAGTATTGGCCAGTAAAGGGAAAAATATTGATTAAAATAGATCAAAACAATATTAAATTATAATAAAATATTATGTATTGAGCAGTCTCTGTGGTCGTCGACTGGTGTAGGTAAAACACAAAGTTTGCAAGGTGACCTGGGTTCGAATACCGGCTAGGTATAATTTTTTTTTACTCTGTACTTTGGATGTCCGGTTTTCTCGTGAGAAAAAAAGCCGTAGTTGGTAGTTTGAGTCAACCTCCTATGACCGTTTTATTTCGAACGAAGTGAGTATGGTTTAACTCGATCAACATTGATTTGTCACAATCTAATTATCCATCATTATCCATCTACCTATGTATGTAAAATTGTAACCTTGTAACATGATATACGAGGTCTGTCCGGAAAGTTCGTATAAAAGTGTTCTGGGAAGGATGGAAGGCTAAGTGGGGAGGCCAGGTAGGCTGCGTCCCCTTCTATAACATCCAAACAATGCTCAGTGTGCGCCCAACCGCCGTACGAAAAGAACTGTTTCGTCCCGGTACCTGTGAAGTGACCCCTCTCTTTACCACTCGTCGGCGTCGGAGCTCTCAGTCATTCAAGAACAGCGCGTCATCATCAAATTTCTCGCGAAACTCGGCAAGAATGGCCGCGAAATTTTTAATGATCTCAACCATGTTTATGGAGATGATATTTTCAAGGAACCAACAGTCCACAAGTGGTTAAAAAGATTTCGTGAGGGCCGAGAAAGTCTCGAAGATGACCCTCGGTCAGGACGTCCTTCCACTTCCAGCACTTCTAACAATGTGGAAAGAATTCTATCCTGTATCGTGCAGGACCGTCGTTTAACCGTCAGACAGGTGTCTGAAGAGCTTTCTTTGAGCAAAACAACTATTTGGCGCGAGAGGGGCGGTGGATCCTCCAACATGACAATGCCCCCGCTCACACCCCCTCGTTGTGCATGAGTTTTCTGGCTGACAATTCGATCATAGCGACTGAACACCCCCCTTATTCACCGGATTTGGCACCTTATGACTTCTTTTTATTCCCAAAAACAAAATTGGTGCTTCAGGGGCGGCATTTGGGGGACGTTGAGGCCATTAAAACGGCAACGACGAGTCAGCTGAGAAGCCTTCAAACTGAGGACTTTTAAGAAACCTTCAAACAGTGGAAATGGCTATGGCAGAAGTGCATTGTGTCCCAGAGAGAGTATTTTGAAGGAGACAAAATTGAATTACCCGATTAATTGTAAAATAAAAATTTTATCTCACTTTTATACGAACTTTCCGGACAGACCTCGTAAGTTGCATTTTTTGTCCAATCGAGCTGAAATTTTCAGGGTATATTTAATGGATATATGCTTGCTTATTAATTTATAATTATTAAATGTAGTATCCAGTATAATGTCTCACTTCTTCTGTTTATACCTACCAACTGATTATGCTGAATTGACACCATGTTTAGTAACTCGAAGTTAGCCAAATATGTATATGGGTCAACATTTCTTAGAGCCATAGTAAGAGGCAATTTCGGAACATACAATAATACTCGGCACTTTCATTTCCCCTTTATTTTACCAAGATCGAATTTCCATCTACATACCATGTACTTAGGTACATATTATAATTAAAATTGTATTGTAAACAAAACCACTAAACAAAGTTGTCCGTTATTTAACGAGTTCATAACTAATTTTTCAATTCAAGGTTAAAACACTAGTTGATTATTAATGAATTATTGTTAATGGATTTTAAGATTAAATAGGTATGTTATTTTCTTCATTATTACTGGTTGAAGTTCCACAAAAGAAGCACCAATTATCACACGAACCTCATTTTAAAACGATTGTGACCAGTTGATTTTATTTGGTTTTAACGTCCTGATTTGAACTAGTCAGGACGGGGGGTTTTACCCTCCATTCGCTGGGAATCGTTCTAGCTACCTACATTAAACTCGCCCAGCCTGGGTAGATTCCAGACTCACGTGTTTAGAGGGGAAGAAAATATTAGAAAAGTCTGGAACAACTGGGAATCGAACTCGAAATGTCTGAACTACGGGCAGTAGTTACAACCATTACGCCACGGAGGCTGGCCACTGACAACTGACAGTCTAAATAAAGCATTTATTTTGATCAATGCTTTTGTATTATGAATCGTAAATTACATAGATCTCATTCAAAATTTACAAATATGTACCTACATTATAAATATAAATAAAAAAACACTGCTAATTATGGACACATAACTTCCTCGTGATTGTTTCACATTGTATACACCTGGCAATTTTGATTTTTTTCGACTAAATCACTTGTATCTTCAAAACCGCTTAACCGATTTCCTTCAAATTTGTTTTATATGATAGAATACTATTTTTTCTACATTCTAGTTATTTTTGTTCACAAATTCATACTTAAATTAAAAAGGTACAAGCCTTATTTTTAAAAAATGTATCTTTTTATTTCTTGATTGTGATGATGATGATGATGATAATAATAATATTACATTAATAGTAATTTTAAATAAAAATAAAATCTAGCTTACTAGACTTTTAACCTGGAACTTCGAGTTCAAGACCTCATTAAAGGATAACCATCAATTTGGTATTTTATTTAGTTTGGTTGTTAGGAGGTATTCTAATGACAAGACTTTGTCCTCCACAGTTAAAATAATTTAGACAAATCTTATTACTATACTTACTATAGATAAGGATAACGTACCCGAAAAGTACCCAAAAAATACCGGGTACATTTACAAAAGTACCCGCACCGGGAACATAATAAAATTAGGTACCCGTACCCATACCGGGTACAAAATTTTGCTAGGTACCTGTACCCGTACCGGGTACAACACTGGTGACGGTATAACACACTGGATCCGCATACCGTACTGGGTACCGATTTTATGAAATACTCGGTATTACACACTGGGACCGAGTACCGACGTATCGTAAGTAGTAGGCGGGTACTGTTTTTATTAAATACTTGGTATTACACGCCGGGGCCGGGTACCATACTGGGTACCGGTTCTATGAAATAATCGGTATTACAATAATACCCAAATACCCATCTCTAGAACTGGGTACAGCAGAGAGAGGTACTTCATTATTCCGATATTATCTATGAATAATATTCAGGCTGTCGGTGTCCTAATATTTTTCTTTTTGTCTCGTAGAAACAAGTCTTCTATTTGAAACTTCTTTGTCAAACAATTGGACGGTTTAGGGAAATGTACATTATTTAATTCAGGTTATAAAATAGGAGGTGGAGCTTCTAATCTATTGAAACACTTGAAACTAAAACACCCAACAAATTTTGTGAATCGAGATTCGTCTCCTGTAAACATTCTGAATGCAAAATTGTGAGATTTAGTTAGTGTACGGTGCTTTTGTACTTGGTTCTTGAGTGATTACTTGAATCCACTATTCCATTTACATCCGCTCGCAGAATCTCAAAAACCAAGTACAAAAGAACCTCGGTAAATACTCAGTACTTTTATGTAATCGATTACTGAAGTACCGGTTCTATGAAATACTCGGTATCACCCATCTCTAATTATTGCCAACAATACTGAAACGGGGTAATTTTCTGTTAATGAATCTAGCAGTGGGTTTTAAAATTTGAAAAGATCAACAAAATTGCTGAGCGCTATCTAGTGCCACTCAAAAAGGAATACACCTGTTATCTCAAGATTTCTCCTCTCTCTAGCAAGTACCGTGAAATATTTTTTCAGTATCTTTTTTTCTATCATTTTTTTTTTCTCTTTGAATTAAAAGATATACATCCTCTAATTAAAAGTTCTTTTTCTTTTATCTGTTGATTGTTGACCAGTTTTTATTTAATCTATCATATGAAAATCAATTAAATCAAAAAGTAGTGATATCCCCCAAAAAACACTTCGTGTAAAAATAGTCGTCAAGTGTTAGAATAAAAAAGAACTGATATCAAAAACGTCAATTTTCTATGTTTGAAGGAAAAAAAATTTTCACGTAATAAGTCTCTTGATAATTCAACCAAAATAATAGCCTCACAACAACAATACACTTTTGAGCAAACTTCGATTTGGTATTTTGAGAATTTAACCAAAAAATAGCCACACAACAAAACAATGCTCTTGTAAGAACAATCTTGCATAATTACAGAACCACGTCCTTGACTGCACAGGCACACTGTTTTGTTCTGAAATTTATGTGAAGTACTTTGCTAACAAAACAGTGTGCAGTAGTCAAGGACGTGGTTATGTAATTATGCAAGATTGTTCTTACAAGAGCATTGTTTTGTTGTGTGGCTATTTTTTGGTTAAATTCTCAAAATACCAAATCGAAGTTTGCTCAAAAGTGTATTGTTGTTGTGAGGCTATTATTTTGGTTGAATTATCAAGAGACTTATTACGTGAAAAATTTTTTTCCTTCAAACATAGAAAATTGACGTTTTTGATATCAGTTCTTTTTTTATTCTAACACTTGACGACTATTTTTACACGAAGTGTTTTTTGGGGGATTTATATTATACTGGGAAATACTGGAAATTTTCATGATTTTTATTAGCATCATACAGACACAAGATATTTTTTAGAGAGTTGACACAGCTTCGTTAGATCTCAAAGTTTTGGTTTTAATATTACCAACCACTCCAATCATCCTTAAAAAATTATTTTGTTATAATAATAAAAGGTTGTAATTTTTTTTATGAGGGGTCTTGATATCACAATTACTCAAACTTGATATCACAGCGAGCGATTACCTCAGTGTTAAAGCACTCGCTTGCCATGCGGAAGGTCCAGGGTTCGATCCCCGAGCCGACAAAAATTTCATTCTAAATTTGGTTACAGTTGTTTGTAAGGGATACCTTCCGGTGCGCTCGTGTTGACGCAGCACCTAAATGGGAAGTATTGTGTCGCCTCTAGCCCATCAGAGGGGAGGCATACTATGGGATGGGTAAGCTACAAAACATACCACAAGCGTCTATAGTATACTACACTTTGATCTTGGTCAAAAAGCCGAGAAGCAATAGTAGCTCCTGTGTCATGGGTACGAAAGTCTAATTTATATGTATACCTACGCCTCATGATGTAAAAATCTGAACGAAAAAAGAAAAAGAACTTGCTTTGCTAAGTTATTGCTTAATCTGGGACTTGAACCACCAACCTCCACAAGTCCAAGCTAATGAGGGCGGTTAATTCACAAACACTTGAGATAGAAATATTACCTGGACACTCTTGTATTTATGCAGCCTCAAAATATTCGTATAGTGTATCAACTCCTGATGCCAACATCCTGTTTGATAAAATGCACTGAATAAAGAACACATGGGTAATTATTCACCTTTTGTAGTGTAAAATAGTTATTTTTATTTATTCTATTTCAGTTCCTTGCAATTATTTATTTATTGTTCTGTAAGAAGTTTAATTTATCATTTATTCATTTTTAACCTGTATACTTTATAATTGCCAACATCTTTGTAAAATTTTATTTTAAAATAAATACAACTATATCTATCTATCTATCTAGCTAATAAAGAACACAGCAAGAGGGTGACAAGTATAAAATCATTACTCTTTGAGTCAGACCCTTACTCTTTGAGTCATACCCTGTTCATGCACTTCGAGCATGCACCTAATAAATAACCCAGCATGCGGTTGCCAGGTAGATGCTCATTAATCTAGTTCCCAGCATGACGTTCGAGTACTAATAAAATAAATTTTCTCCTTTTTTTATGGAAATAACCTTCATATTTTATCTCAGTGTAAATGGAGCATGTAGGTGATATGTATGTGGTTTCATTTTGACTGTAACTCGGCTCCGTGAAGATCTGGTGGGTTCAAAATTAAACTTGTTCAAATCAATTGATCGTAAATTTTTGTCTTTAAAACTTTTAGGGCGGAATTAATAGACAACATTAATAACTTAAGTCGTTGGTAATTGTCGATTTTCCCTATCTTATACAGTACGCAAACCGTGACTTAGCGCCACAGAGGTATTAAAAAAACGTTTAGGGCGGAATTAATAGACGTTTTTGTAATACCTCTGTGGCGCTAAGTCACGGATTGCGTACTGTGTAAGATAGGGAAAACCGACACTTATCAACGACTTAAGTTATTGATGTTGTCTATTAATTCCGCCCCTAATAATTCCGCCCTTATATTAGTATGACTGTGGGGACCGTAGGGAACATGGAATATGCGCATGCGCACCTGCCAAAGTCGAAGGGCGGAATTAATGGACGTTTTTGTAATACCTCTGTGGCGCTAAGTCACGGATTGACGGATTACGTACTGATGTGTAAGATAGGGAAAACGGACGTTTAGCAATGAATTATTGTGATATAGAATTTGTCTATTAATTTTGCTCGAAGTGTGGCTGTAATTCCGTAACGCATTGACGAATATTCACCCGGTGAAATATAATAATATTAATAAGCTCGGTAAACGGGTGTTTATTAACGGAGCTAGTCCTATTTAAAAATAGTAATACTTATATAAACACAACAATAAAAGTAAAAAATAAAAATACATAAATATCTATACTATAAAATATATTATTAAGTAATTATGTACTTACTCCACTTCCAGAGCCACATGTTCATCTTCACTCCTCCTTTTCTCTGCTGGATCTTCTGCCTGAACATCAAGCAGGTATAGAATGTAGGGAAACAAGGTATAGTCTATGTAATTAAGTCTCTATGAGCTGTACTCTTGCTGGCTTGTTTCCTTGACGTTCAGAAGTGAGCTAAAACAGAAATGATTTTTTTTTTTTTTAAGTTATCATTTATTATTTTGTAATAACCACTTTCGTGATATCACAACTATTCAAACTCGGTGTACCAAATCCACGCTGAAACCGGGACTTTAACCACCGACATCCAGGTTACAAGTCCGCTGCCTTATCGATCAAGCTATCGCTGCCTTATCGGTAATAATAATAATTATAATAGTTACTATAAATAATATTAAGAAGCGACCTCAGTAACTTGATTAATAAGACGGCGGACTTCTAAAGTGGAGTTCGGTGGTTCAAGTCTTAAGTTCAGCAAAGATTTAGTAAAGCTAGTTTGAAAGTGACACTCGAAAGTGATTAACACAACTAATAACAATAATAATGTGTTTTTTATCACAATTTTAGTGGGTAGCGCAGAATAATAGCACTTTTCCGTATCTTTAATATCCCAATATTTATTTTTGCATATAATTCCACCACTGGTCGCTGCTAACATTAAAGCAGCTACTCATTTTTCCTCACGAGGTATGAGTGGACCCCAAACATCCAAGAACAGAGTAGAAAAAAATCCTGCCCCACTGGGGATCGAATCCAGGTCACCGTGCGTGCAATGCCTAGCGTGCTAACTCACTCGGCCACGGTGACTTCTCTTTACATAGAATATTAACAATCGACTATGGAAAATTTTACGAGAAAATCTATGTACACCCGAAGCCTGTAAATGAAGGTTTCAAAGCCAATCAATCAGTACATTGTTTTTTAAGCTCCTCTTACGAAACCGCGCCTAAGTAAGGTATTAAATAGATTTCCATAGCATTCTTTATGCCTCTAGAGCATTTAATACCTCAGTAGCGTCTGTTTTATCATGACGGTAGACAAATAGGGAGTTTTGGAACTAAATCAGATAATTTCCAGATATTTACTAAATTATTTGTTGGTTGATTACCAATAAAATAGTACTAGCTGAAACCCAGAAATATATCACCCGTTTAGGTTTTGGTTGTGGTTGGGGTACTATTTGATTTTATTTTAGCGCCTTAACCACTTGACTTCCAATACATGTTTATTATTATTATTATGTGACCTGGTTGCAGGGTTGCCACCTAATTAGAATCATTGTGACCAGTTGATTATATGTGTTTTTAGCGTCCTGATTGAGATAGAGTGTTAGGACGGGGTTTTGCCCTCCATTCGCTGGGAATCGTACCAGCTATCCACATTAACTTCATCGAGCCTGGGTAGGGCCGGAAATGCCAGTTTGAAAAGTCTGACCCAACCGCGGATCAAACTTGGGATCTCTGGACTACAGGCAATAGTATGAACCGTCCCGCAACGGAGGCTGGCTTTACCAATGCATGATGGGATCCGAAGAAATATGTATGTGTGTATGTTGATTCTATTTGGGGCGAAGCACAAGGCCTCTTCACAACTTCTGTGGGCAGCCCAGCATTACCAAGAAGAAATATACAGAGACAATTATTACAGAAGAGGGAATGAGAGAGAGAGGAAGAGAGAGAAATGGAAGAAGAAGACAAATAGAGCGCTCTATTAATAAAGAGAAAGGAATAATAGAGAGGGAGAAAAGGAAAAATGAAGAGAGAGAAGGAAAGATAAATAGAGAGAGAGAGAGAGAGGAGGGGGAGAGAGAACAAAAAATAGCAGATAGAGAGCAGATTTTGATGGCGGGTTTTAAAAAGCAGACAGAGGAAAGAGCACCCTATTTATCAGAGCGACTCTCACAGCCTTGTGATGGGAATAATAAATGCGCTCCACAATGTGCTCGATAAACTAACTAGCACCAGACAAAATTGAAGATGTTTTGACAAGATATGATACTGTGCAGATTGCATCTTCTTATGGCGACGAAAATTAACGAAAGAACTGGTTTTGAACGATTCTTATCTGGAGGTTGGTGGTTCGAGTATTTTGAATTTGAGTTTTAAAAAATAATCATATTTATGTGTTAATCACAATATCACGATTTTTGTGGGTTTAACGTCGCTTTCAACTGCATTGGCCATATTTTTTTAAGTTATCATACATTGTGCTAATCGCTTTCGTAATATTATGACAACTAATCAAACTCGCTTTACTAAATCTACACTGAAATTGTGACTTGAACTATCGACCTACAGGTCACAAGTCCGTCGTATTATCGATCAAGCTACTGAGGTCGGTAGTTTTAGTTATTTTTATTTACGATATTGATTATTTTAAATTCAAAAGGGGTCACAACAAACAATCTTTTCGGTGAATGAGACCTGGGGTCCGATTTATGAAACAGGATTAGATTAAATCCAAGTAGACACTATCCATTACCTCAGGCTATAGTGCGCTGTGATTGGTTGAAACTCCCACTAGGGTGCGTGTTAATCTAACCCTGTTCTATAACTGAGCACTAGGACTGATAATATTATAAAAACTGACAAAATACCGCAAATATGTAGATCAAATACTACCAGCTTTCTAATATCTTGTCATTATCATATTAATTATATTATTGCACATTGTATAACTAAAAATTTTACGGCGCACATAAAATATTTCCTCTTCTTCTTCATACCTCTGTGTTTGGTTCAGGATCCTGAAAGTTCATCTACTTTTCAATATTTCTTAGAAAGTTTGTTCAACTGTTTCTACTATACTTGTAAGTGGGTCAGAGTGTCTGCTTATTGGGTCTATGAATGTACATTGTACATTATGTATAGTTATATTTATTATCTTGTTCCTTAACTTTTCTTTCCTTTCCTTTACTTTATAATGATCTTTGTTTTTTTTAATGTCCCTTTTAACTTTATTTTATTCTTTATTTTAGCTTCACGCGTATGTGACCTCTAGTTATATTAACGCGGCGTTCCTTGCTTAGGTCATATAAAGTCGAGGATTTACTCGCCATTCGCTGGAAACCTACAGTCAAATTAACCTCATCCAGCCTGGGTTTTGAATATAATATCATTGTATCTATTTTATATTATAATAATATCATTGTATCTGCAAAAATTTAAACTTTCCTTCTGGAATTTTAATAAATACAATTTACAATACAATAATTGAATCCTGATCTGTAAGGATTCAATATCTTATTTTAATATAAGAATGTACAATTTATTTGAGTACATTAAATAAAACCTCCTAAGTTATTTTCTAACTTTCCGGCTTAATAGTATCTGAATTTGAATGGTCACCTATCCAAGTTTTGACTTCGCTAGGTGCCACTTATCTTCAGTGACAGAACAAGAACTGGTGCATACTACGTGCCACCAACGCTGGCTATTCAGAGAGTGAGGAAGAGATTTTAATTGAATGTATTAACTTTATTTACATCAATTATATATACATAATTATTACCCTCTAAGCTAAAGTTGACTTATTAAGAGAGGGAAAGAGAAAGCGAAAAAGAAAGAGAGAGAGAGAGAGAGAGAAATAGAGAGAAACTAAGAGACAGACAAGGAGAGAAAGAGAGTGAGAAGGAGAGAAAGAAAGAGAGAAAGAAAAAGAGAGAGATAAAGAGGGAAAGAAAGAAAGAGAAAGAGAGAGAGAGAGAGAGAGAGAAAGAAAGAAAGAAAAAGAGAGAGATAAAGAAAGAAAAATAGAGAGATAGAGAGAGAGAGAGAGAGAAAAAAACACAGTGAAGAGAAATATATAAATATGGAGAACCTAAAAATTGAAATCAGAGCAAAAAAATATTTTTTTTAACAAAAACGAACACAATATTGAAAAGACAGGACTTGAACATTTAATATCCTAGCTTTTATTATTCAAATTAGGAGAGATAAAATGGAGCTCCGTTGAAACTGCAATTGAAAATATTGTTTCCTTTCTATTGCACCTCTCAATGGAGATAGCGTTTTAGTATTCATAAATTTGCTGAAAACCTTTGTTTATTTAGCTTTGGATGAATCTGATGAGTTTTTTTTTAATTTTTTACCTCGCTTTTTATGCTTGGTAGATTTTTTTGTTTGTTTGATTGAAAGTGAGATGTTGTATTTAAATAGTACTCTTCGTTTTTTCTGAATGCCAATATCAACAACACTTCATCAAACAGCACGCTATGTGTAACTTTTTTTGACGCTATTTTTTAATGTCGCTTCCAAATGCATGATCATATCACGACGGAGTTGTTAGCCTCCATTCGCAGGAAACTCACAAATCTGCTGCCCACATCAATCTCACCCAACCTAGTTTGAGCTGGACTGCCAGCATGAGGAAGTTTTCACTTCGCTGGACGTTGCTTAACTTCGATGATCCTACGAGAAACGGTGCATTCAACGCGTCATCCTAAAATCTTCGTTTCAATCGTCACACAAAACACTCTGATTGGTTATTGCGTTCAAATTAACAAATCAGATTTCGTTGTGTGACTGTTGAAAGGGAGATTTGGACATTATGAGAGTGGAGAGTGTTTCTGGAACCGGATTCCAGCTACCCACATTATTTTTCGGATCTGTACTTTGGATGTATTTGGACCAGTTGGTCAAATGCCCAATTATAATAAGTTGGTATTATTATTAACTAGCTCTTTATCTTTATGATTTATTTCAATTTCTTTCAATTAATTAATACACCCTCTAAATGAATTGCTCAAAACCCTCAAGATATTCAGCGGGAAACGGTTTGATAAATTTGATGATAAAAAAAGAAGGATCATTAATAAAATGCATTTTTCAGCGTTCTCATTATTTCTCATTTGCCAATAAACGAGAGAAAATTTCAAACTTGGAATAACTTTGATAGTTTACCGCGGGCTCGAAGATTGTCCCTCTTATCTTATCTCTTTGAGTGTTTTTTTATTATAATATTTCAGTTACTTCATAGTGGGAAGTTGTATGTTCAGGTCCTTACTAAAGCATTTACCTATTATATTTTTTTCAGGTTCTAGTTAGGAGGAATAAAATATATATGAAATGTTAGCTAGGTTGACAAGCGGGTAAGTCAGATAAGCGGGGTACATCGGAAGGTAGCAAATAAAGCTAGATAAACTTTATCTAGCAACAGAAAAGCGGTAACACAACGATCTCTTCGAAATCGTCGGGTTATCGCTGATCTGAAATTTTTAGAAACAGAAAAACTAGGTCAGAATTTCCTGCTCAGGCCGGGATTCGAACCTGCAATGTCCGGGTCAGTAAACAGTGCTCTTAACCACTGAGCCACAAAAGCAGACATACTCTATCCTAACCTTGTAAAGCTAGTAGTAAGGGCAGTTTCCATTAGAGGTATAAAAAGGAAAGAGATCAAACATTTGAGAAAAACAGCAAGAACACAATGTACTTTGCAATGTCAACAGAATCTATGGTGATGGATAACGTTTTATATGTACAATTTAATGACAAAAAGCTGCCTAGTTTTTATATTTATCTATTATGTAGTTGCCTTATCAGTCTGGTGAATTTAAATTGAAGGCGCTAGTCTGGTGGATTTAAACTGAAGGTGCTAGTCTGGTGAATTAGGTAGTATAGGGTTCGAATCCCATTGAATGAATACTTCCTCATTGTTGCTGGTGTAACCAGCTTGGCTACTACTGGGGGAGTGATGGTCTCCAGCCAACTTAAGTGGAAAGTTGGCAACTTACGTAAGTGGAAAGTTGGCTCGTTCTGAACCAAATATTTCTATGTGTGATCAACCATCGTGAGAACTTTATAATTCATTAAATCTTTGGGAAACTGCAAGCTAGCCTGGCTTGTTAGGTTTGGCTAGTCTGTTCTCTGTTTATAGTCCTCTAATTAGACAGTGGTCTCCGCCCTGTTAAACGTCCCCCAGCCAGACACTAAATAATGTGACAAATTAATGAAATTCGACTAACTAGGTCAAAAAATTAAAACTGTTGTATTTTACACACCAAATTGATGCAATTTATACTACTTGTACTAACTTAGTGGAAGTGAAAATTGAAACAAAATCTTATGAAGCAAGCAAAATTTAATTATCTTGTTGCTGTACACTGTTTTTATTCCAAAGTCAATTAGGATGCTATCTACTATCTTAAATAATAAAGTTTAAAGGAAAATTCTGCGAGGAAAACCAACCACAGGGGGGAGTTCAGAGGGGAGGTATCAGGGGGGAGGCGGGATTGCGGATTACTGAACAGGGGCTCACCGCAAAGCTCCCTTCAGCCAGGGGTGGGGGTAGAGGGACATTGGAGGGAGAGGGGAGGGGGAGTGAGAGGGACATTGGGAGGGAGGGAAGCGGGGAGTGAAAAGGACATTGTGAGTGAGGGGAGGAGGGACAAGGGAGGGTTCGGGGGAGTTAGAGGACAGTTGAAAGGGGGGGGGTGGAGGGACATTAGAGGGAGGAGGGCAGAGAGTGGCAGGGGCATTCGGAGGGAATTAAGGTGTCCCTCCCCGGGATTATCAGGAGGGGTGGACGGGCCGTATTAGACCACCAGAGTTAAATGAAACTGAAAGACCCCCCCCCCAATTCTCCTCCTGAAAGCCTCATAACCAAATCTAAGCGACTTGTGTTTCGGGTGAAATTCGAAATGAGGGACTCGATTCCCAGCGTATTGAGAGTAACACCCCCGTTCTGGTCAGGACTTTAAATCAAGTAGAATCGTTGGTGTAAGAAAGACATCCAGCCTTAAAAAATTGTGCCATTACCAACCTACCCCAACCATGAGGTTGAACAATGCCGACCCCAAGTAGGATTGGGAAAAGGCAAAGTGAAAGAAGAAGAAGAATTAAATGGCTTTCAAATCTACCAAACCATTATATTTTTCAACGATGTTGTTGAAAAAAAAAAAAAAAAAAAATTCATGGTCCTCTCAAAATTTCGCTTCTATCTCCGACAAGTTTTTTTACAAAGAAAAACCACTAAAGATCCTCCTGACGTTATTTCCTTCTCATTTCTGCCATTATGTAGAAACCATTTAAATTACTTTTTTTTCACAGGTTTACATTATTCCTCTCTCTCTCTCTCTCTGTCTCTCTCTCTCCTCTCTCTCTCTCTCTCTATCTTTCTCTTTCTCTCTCAACCTCTCCCTTTTTTCTGTTCCTCCTTAAAGTGAACCATAGAAATTCTTATTTTTTACCTTTTAAAAGTAGTACCTGTGTTTTTTTATGCAAAAAAAAATTGTATTTTTTTGTGAACGCCAAAGCTCGCTTTATATTACTTTTTACAAAATACATTAAAATGTAATGATTTTGAAAAACATGAAGACAGTAAGATAGTAAGCTTAAAAAGATTTTTAGTCACTTTTCGTCAGTATTCAAACCTGGAAATAAGAGAACAATTTTCAGTTCAAATTTCACCTTTCTATGAGAGAAAATAACCTCTTTATAAGAGAACCCTAAAGTTATCATATTTGTGTTAATCACTTTCGTGATTTCACAACTACTCAAACTCGCTCTTCTAAATCTACGCTGAAACCGGTACTGGAACCACCGACCTCCAGGTTACAAGTCCGCCGCCTTATCGATCAAACTACTGAGGTCGGTTATATAAGAGAAACATTTATCTAATAAAAATATAAAAAAACCTCAAGTTCAGCAATGATTTTGTAGTAGTTGTGATTTCACGAAAGTGATTAACACAAATATCATAACTATGTATAGACAATGTGATCGGTCATTACTCAGATAGGGCATATAAATGTGCACTGGTAGTCAAATGGTGAACGCGCTAGTCTGGTAATCCAGGTAGCGTAGGGATGCGTTGGTTCGAATCCCACCCAGTGCGACCGTTGCGTTGGTTTGTGCCCACATGATAATTATACTTGAGGGTAAGGTGGTATAAAATGTTTTGGGCATTAACCTCGCCTGTTGGTTAACTTCCACTAAAGAGTATTAATACTATTATTACTTTCGTGAGTTACTTAAAGTAGCTTGAACGATAAAGCGATGAACTTGTAACCTGGAGGTCGGTGGTTCAAGTCACGGTTTCAGCGTGGATTTAGTAAAGCGAGCTTGAGTAGTTGTGATATCACGTAAGTGACTAACACAAATATGATAACTTAACTTTTTTTAACTTGGTTACTTAAAGATAGTAACGAAATTCTCGAGTTTCTAGTTTATTCCCCACGGCTGCGAACACTCTACGATCTGTGAGCACGAGCACCTATGTCAAGTCAATTCAGAAGTTGAACAGAACATATTAAAAGCAAGCAGATTGAACTTTGTTGTGTACAAAACAATTTATTACTTTTGATTCCCTAATAGTTTTCTTAAGAATTATGAAAGAGAAACAACCACAATAGCTTGATCTATAACGCGGGGGACTTGTAACTTGCAGGTCGGAGGTTCGAGAGCCAAGTAGGTATGGCAAATATTGGACTATCACGATTGTGAATAAACACAAAAACAAATTTAATATAGAAATAAGTAGTCATCGTGGCGGAGTGAGTTAATGCGTTAGGCATGGGACGCACGGTGACCTGGGTTCAATCCCCAGCGGGGCACGATTTTTCCTGCTCTGTACTTGTGTTTTCGGACTGTTCGAGGTCCACTCATACCTCGTGAGGAAAAATGAGAAGCTGCTTTAATGGTAGCATCGGCCAGTGGCGGAAATATAGGCAAAAATAAGATATTGGGATATTAAAAATATGGAAAAAGTCCTATAATTCTGCGCTAACCACTAAAATTGTGATATAATAGCACAAAGAAACTTATTTATTTATAGAAATAATTTCTATTTTACTTCAACAGGGTGAAGACTAAAGAATTCACAATTTATAAGTACATACAAGATATAAGTGGGGATCTCCCACTTGTGTTTTTTAAAAAAGTTTATTTTCCAAAAAAACTGAAAATGACAAAGTCTTTAAAAATACTTAATATCGAAAAAATGAAACTTAATTATATTTTTAAATATGCAATTGACATATCAAAATGAATGAAAGATAATTATTAGAACGTTTAAAAGAAAATAATATAATTATTAAATAATAAAATACTTAATTAATAAAATGTGAATTAAATAGATCGCAAATTTAAATTATCGATCAGCGACAATGCTCGATGCAAGTCCTGGATCAATCTGCCTGTCGGATCCTACCAATGGCTATTGTCAGAAGGACAATAGCTGATTTTTTTAATACAGTCAGCATTTATGGTGGCTGTAACTCCTCCACCCTTAGAACTTTGCATCCCCTGGGAGGGAAGGATTGGGATTGATTCCCAGATTTGTTGAAGAGTTACATGCTAGATTGATTTGTGGAAGAACATTTTCTGGTTCACGTTTCTGAAATAGATGTAGTATCTGTAAATATAGATTAGATTTCCTAACTATCAGTATCAGTGATGAAATGGATACAGTGAGGGTAATACACATTAGTATTTTCCAAGGGTTCAATGAATTGTGTAAAGATTGAACATCTCTATTTGTTGGAGTCAGTTGGTTTAGCTTAATGTCATCTAAATTTAAATCATGAATCCTTATTTTGAAGTCAGATAATTTTTCTGAACCAAATTTGACATTAACATTTTCCAGGATTGTAGGTTTTCCTGAGGTCTTGGATGAAAAGTTTAAGATTTCATTCCTAAATATAAGGTTTCCTTTGTTTGATTCAATTAGAAATATGCCTTTTAATTCTTTTATTTCAATTTCATTTTCTAATTCTAGTTTTATGGTTTCACTGAAAGGAAAAACAATAATAAACATATTTATTTGGGGAATATAATCAACATAGTTTTCTTGAATTTCTAGCGTTATGTGTGTACATGACTCAGGCTTTTCATTTTGAAGTATTTGCCTTTCACACTCTTTCAGATTATTATTGACATTTCTCTGAAAGCACTGATAAGGTTTTCCCAATTCACAGATATTGTTCAAAGGTTTAAGGGATTTTTCTGATTTCAGGAAGTAGTGAACTTTCGGTATAACTGTAGTAAATCCTAATTCACTTGAAGATGGGATAGACTTAAGGTAAATTAGGTCATATTGTTGGTCATAATTAATAGGAAAAGATAGGAAGTAAATAATTTTTGAGTTTTCAATTTTGCAGCTTACTTCTAAGATCTTTTGGAGTTCTAAAATACTACTTATTTCTAAAGGTATAGTGTTATGTACATTCTTTAATTTCTCTAATTCAGTTTTAAGTTCAGATGGTCGTAGTATAGTAGGGTGGTAAAGTTTAGCTCTACAAAAGGTAAGGGAAATTTCGATCTCCTGAAGCACGCTTATGAGGTTATTATAGAGGATTATTAATTGGTGAAATGCGTCTTCGGCAATTACTAGTGTGGGTAAGCCTTCGTTTTGAACATAAGTACCTAGTAGGGAAATTTTTTTTGCGTAAGAGCTCTTCATTGTGTTCAATATTTCTAATTGTAGATTCGAATCTTTTAGTTGCTTCACTATTTACTGAGTACTGCAAGTCGAGTTGTTTCTGCAAGTTGTCCTGATTTTTAAAGAGATTATTTATAATTAGATTGTAATGTTCTCCGTCAGTAGAGTCAAGGTTGCCAGTAACAGTCTTGATAATAGATCCTATCTGTGGAAATAAGGCTCTTTTGTTTCTTTTGGGTGAAAAAGAAAAGTGAATTATATCTAGTTTGTCCTGTGCTAATTTCTGTAAGTGAGTAATCATTTTTATGTAATTTCCTAGCTCTTTTTCTAAAATACCAGTAGATTCTGTTTGTCTTGATGTTCTCTCTCTGATGTAGTCTGACTGGTCGTTGAGATTAGTTAGTTCTTCCATAATTGGTATGAGGTCATAGTAATGTACGACTGTATGAGTGCTTCTTTGTAAGTTTGCTTTGCCAAGGTGATTGGTAGGATTCCGAGATTTTCGGTTACATTGCGGAGTCTGAATTCTGCACTTGTTGCTGTGCAGATGAGGCACCTGAAACATTTTTGGGTGGACGTTTAATGTTTGACAGATGAATTTTCTCTGTAGTGTTGTGGTGGGTGGGTATAATTTTTGCTGTTTTCAGACTTTTATCAATATTTTCAATGTTTTCTTGTTTGTATTTGTTTTGCGTTTTGCTTTGTATTTGCTTGTTTCTGACCCAAACTTCTTGAGGGATTTCAGGAAGAGTTTCTCTTCCCTGATTTTTATGTGAAGTGACTTTCTCTTTGTTTTGAGAGATTTTTTCTCCTATTTCTTTAAACAAAAATTTTGTTTTCTCTTTATGATGTGCCACGTAGTTTGAGGTTATTAGTTGTTCTGTGTCAATATCCGTTATGTCGGACGGTTCAAAATGCCCTGTGACCACTTCTATAGGTTTGTGTTTTGTGACAGAATGACTTGTGTGGTTATAAGCAATGACCGCGTATTTTACTTTTAACGACAAGGAATCGTTCTTGAATTCTTCGCGATTGTTGAATAATCGTATATGCTCTATTAATGTCGAGTGAAAACGTTCTATTACTCCATTGGACTCAGGGTGCTGGGAGGAGGTGAAATGGATATTAATCTTGTGAAGAGAAAGGAGTTCTTTTATTACTGAGTTTTTAAATTCGCCTCCATTATCTGATATAATTAGGCTAGGAACGCCGTGGTGAGCAAAACTTTCCAAGAGTTTACTCGCGATTTCAGTTGCTTGAGCAGAACGAAGCAAGTAGGCTTGTGCAAATTTAGAAAAGGGTCAATAAGCGTTAGAAATTTGGATTTTTCAAGAGAAATGGTGTCTATGTGTAGGACATCAAACGGTTTTAATGCAGTGGGTGTGATGTTGTATGTCAGTTTCAAGGGGTTGCGGTCGTACTTGGTCTTTTGGCATATTTCACAGTTATTAATATAGTCTTGTACATGTTTAGCAATGTTGGGCCCGTAGTAGTGTTCTTTAATTTGTCTGGTGGTTTCGTCCATACCCCTATGGTTAGTTTTTCCGTCATGAAACTTTTTTATAATGTCAGTTTTCTTGTTTTCTTCAGTCACGTCAGTTAGCATCTTAGTGCATTTGATAAGATTTATTTGTGAATTTTTAAAGTAAGTCTGTAAAGTTCTCGATAGTTCTTCGTATAAGCTCTCAGTTTTAAAGAATACGTAGTATTTGACTTTTGGTGCAATGTGTGTTTTTAAGAACTCAGTTAGTTGTCCTAAGAGATTTTCAGGTGAAAACTCGTAAATTCGTCTTTCTTTGTCTCTGTGAATGATTTTTAGTGATTTGAGTGGGTTAGGGTGGGCTAAATGTGAAATGGAAAGGATTAATTGATTCTTTCCCAAATTAATTGGACCGTCAAAGATAGGTATACCTATGAGAGGGTGTTCCAGGTTGGAGTGGATAGTATTTATATCTTCTTCTTCTGCCTGTTCGGTGATATCTTGAGGTGCAGGGGCGACATTGGTGGTGTGTTCTGAAGATGTAGCGGCCTCGTAGGTGATGGGGACCGGGGGTACAGCGACGTTAACAGTTGGGGGAAGTTCTTGAGTGACAGGATCTTCTCTTAGTAAGTGAGCATATGCGTCTGCAACGAACGCATCAAGGTCTAATATGTCCTGTTCTAAGTCCGGTTCCGGTAACATAGATAGTAAGTCGTCGTCTAGTACTGGTTGTACGGGTGAGTTGGTTTCGTTCATGTTTAGTTCAACTCTTGAAAGGGTGTCCGCATTTGTATTTTGTGAACCTTTTTTGTAAACTATGTCATAGTCGTATTCCTCAAGTTTTAGTCTCCAACGTATCAATTTAGAACTTGGCTCTTTAAGAGAGAAGAGCCACTGAAGAGGCCTATGATCTGTGAAAATTTTGAATTTTTGTCCGTATAGGTAAGGCCTAAAATATTTTACTGCCCATACAATGGCTAGTAGTTCCTTTTCGATTGTCGAGTAGTTGCATTCACTGTCGTTCAACGTTCTGCTTGCATAGGCAACAGGTCGATCACTGCCTATGGGTCCCTGAGATAACACTGCACCGAGAGCAACGTTGCTCGCATCGGTTGTCAAAATGAAAGGTTTGCTAAAGTCTGGATATTAGAGTATTGGTTCGTTTGTCAACAAATTTTTACAAAGTTCAAAGCATTCTTGATAATCGGGATCAGTTATATTTATTTTTGCATTTTTCTTTAACCGTTTAGTTAATGGTTTTGTTAAACTTGCAAAGTCTTTTATGAATTTACGATAGTAGCTTAAAAGTCCAAGAAAGCTTTTAATCTGTCTTGTGGTCTTCGGGATGGGGAAGTTTTCTATAGCTCTAATTTTGTTGGGGTTGGGCTTGACACCTTCGGGTGTGATAACGTGACCAAGAAAGTCAACGTCTTTTTTCAAGAACTCACACTTGTCTAGTTGAATTTTCAAGTTAGCATTTTTTAATCTGTCGAATACCAAGGAAAGGTTACTTAAATGTTCCTGAAGGGAAGTGCCAAAAACCAAGATGTCGTCGAGGTACACAACACATACTACGTTAATTAGACCTCGCAGTAGTTTTTCCATTACTCTCTGAAAAGTAGCAGGTGCGTTTTTTTAGGCCCATGGGCATACGCAGGAATTCGTAGTGCCCGTGTTCAGTGTTGAAAGCTGTTTTGGGGATACTAGTTTCGTCTATTTCTATTTGATAGAATCCCGATGCTAAGTCTAGGGTGCTGAAATAATGAGAGCGACCAAGACGATCTAGGAGCGAATTTATGCAAGGGAGGGGGTAGCGGTCCCCAATAGCCCTTCTCGTTCAGTTTCCTGTAATCTATTACGATTCTCCACTTTCTCTTACCTGAAGCGTCGAGTTTCTTAGGAACTATCCAAAGTGGGGAGGACCAAGGGGAATGGGAGGGGCGAATAATATCATCCTCTAACATTTTTTGAATTTGTTGTTGAACTTCAGCTTTGTGGACATGCGGATATCGGTATGTTTTTCGTATACACTGGTACGTCGTCCGTTGTCCGTATAGTGTGTTTTACGGCGTTCGTAAATGTAAGATTCTTAGTGTCTGTATGGAAAATTTCTGAGTAATTATTTATTAGTTTTTGAATTCCGTCCTTTTCCTCTGTGTTCATGTGGTCCATTCTAATCTTATTGAAATCAAATTCTGAATTTGTCAGTTGAGCGTTGTTCAAGTTATTGTATGTGGATGTTTGTTCGAAATTTTGAAGAGATAAAGCTTCTACAGGGTGTAACAAAACTTTCGTTTGTAATTCCGTGTCATTAACAAGTGTACATATTGCCTTACTGTCTTTGACTCTAAGTATACCTTCAGGTATATAAGCCGAACCAAATCTTTTGTGTGGTATCAAACAATCTCCGTTTTGAATATTCATAACATCTATAGTTACGATCTGTTCCTGTCGTGGTTCGAGTATGATGTGGTTTACCTGGGTAACTGTGTCTCTGTGATGGATAGTTATGTCGGTCGTTGGCGATCGAAGCAGATTATTTTTCAAGTCAACTACCATACTAAGGGCCATAAGATTGTCCATTCCCAAGAGGCAATCGAAAAAGTCATGAAATTTAAAGAGATGTAGCTTCATTGTGCCCGTCATTTTGAAAATTTTGGGAAACGGAATCGAGATGCTATATTTTTCTCGCGAACGTCCATGAGCAGTATTAATTTCGAATGGATCATATTTTATTTTGTTTTTGAAAAATTTTTGGGCTGTTTCTGGGTTTATAAAAGATTTTGTACTACCAGTGTCAATAAGCATTTTTCAAATTAAGTCCCGGTATGATTAGAAATGGTAAGTAATTGTCGTTGTTTGTCAAATTCATAAGAGTTACTGGTCCGAGGCTTCTTCTCGAAAATCCTGGACCTCGTCTGTGTCGTTTGGTTGATTCCCATATTCATTTATGGGGTTTGAGTCTTCGATTGACTCGTAATTTTCTTGGGTCATTTCCAGATTGTTAAGTCGGGGATTTGTTGTCATAGCGGACATGGGTGTCGGTCTATAAGAAGGCCCGGGTGTAGATCTGTTCCAAACGTTTGTATTGTTGTTTCCTTGATTCTTGTTCATCCCACTCTGCGGTTTGTTGATATTTTGTTGAGAATTGTTATTACGAAATGGATTGAAAAGTCCACTACCTGAAGTAGAGTTATTGTGATTATTTTTGTTTTGCATGTGAGGGGGTATGTATTTTTCTGTGGTATTTGTAGAATATGGTTTGTTTTTGTTTATAGTTCGAATTATAATTGTTGTTGTTTTCATACGGTTTTTTCACCGCGTCAATTTGAAAGTCGTTTGTGAGTATGTTGAGAGCCTCGCCAAGATCTCTCGGATTTTTGTTCTCATGAGAGCACCTAAGGGCTCCTTTAATCCTCTGAGGAAAGTCCTCAAACCAAGTTTCGAAACGTAATCTCTTACGTCGTTTTGTGTTGACATTTCATGGGTATCCATGAAACTAGAGTGAAGGTTAATGTATTTTGAATTTTGCTATGAAATTCAAAGGGTGACTCGTTTTTTCGTTTTGTGTTAAACCACACATTTCGACTGTAAGCGTATAGCAATCACGCTTATCGCCGTATGTACTCAGGAGAGCTGTTTTTAAGTCCCTCCAATTAGTAATATTGTAAGAACTTAAATTGAGCTTTGCTTCGCCTTTAATTTTAGAGCGAAGCGAAGACATCAAAAAGATGTTTTGAAAATTGTCAGCATTTGCTTCATCATAGAAATGCTTTACCATGGTCTCACATATCGAAATGAATTCCGATAGCAGCTCGACCTCGCCCGAAAATACGGGCACCATTTTTAGGTGTTCAGATTTGAGTTCCGGAGGAGCCATTGTGAGATTTCTAAAAATACCTAGAAGATCGTCTTCTAACAAGGGATCGAGTGAATATTCTGTGTCTGATTCTCTGGTAGATTCAGACAAGGTAGACTCAACGTCTGAGTCCGTTTTGAATAGATAAATTCTATGTAAAAATAATAGATAGAAGGTAATATTATTATGTACCTAGTAGTAAGGATTATAGTAAAGAGATAAGAAGGTGAGGATGTGTAGTGTAATTGTAAACAATAGTGAGAAAGATTAAACCCTTGAACAGTAAAAGTGAAAGGAAAAATATTATCTTACAGTGCCAGCAGAATCAACAACATTGAGGTGGGTAGGTACTCGGTAACTGCTCCGTGTGAGGTATGAAAAAGCTATTTTTTCCAGGTCCTTGCTCTGCTCTGCCCTGCTGACTGAGACTGGTTTCTGCTCTGCTGACTGACTTGGGGTCTGCGGTTCGTGGTTCGATGCGAGAAAATCCGACGATTTTACAGCTACGGGGGTAATCCAATATGTAATCCAAAGGGTAATCCAATAATAGGGCACTGCACTGAGTTCCTCACTATTCCTCGGAAAAGGTTTTTTTTTTTTTTTTTTTTTTTTTTTTATGGGTTTTAGCTTTTTGGGGGTGTAGATTTTTTTGTTTTGGGGGTGAAAACACCCAAAATTTGACTGCGCCAGATATAAGTGGGGATCTCCCACTTGTGTTTTTAAAAAAGTTTATTTTCCAAAAAAACTGAAAATGACAAAGTCTTTAAAAATACTTAATATCGAAAAAATGAAACTTAATTATATTTTTAAATATGCAATTGACATATCAAAATGAATGAAAGATAATTATTAGAACGTTTAAAAGAAAATAATATAATTATTAAATAATAAAATACTTAATTAATAAAATGTGAATTAAATAGATCGCAAATTTAAATTATCGATCAGCGACAATGCTCGATGCAAGTCCTGGATCAATCTGCCTGTCGGATCCTACCAATGGCTATTGTCAGAAGGACAATAGCTGATTTTTTTTAATACAGTCAGCATTTATGGTGGCTGTAACTTACATAGTTTGGTAACTTGTCTAGCCTTGAGAAATCGTCTTCTTTTTCAAGTTGCATAATGCAATACCTTTGACAGGTTGTTCAAATTTACTGTAGTGTATTAACAATGAGTAATGAAAAACCAGTCTATTCTTTCACAACAAAAAGCTTACATTATCTTCTAATAAATAATTGAAGTTAAGCAACGTCAAACATGGCTTTGATATAAACTGGTCAGCTGGTATCGCGGGGATCAAGCATTGACTAAAATATAAGCATTGATTAAATAATAATAATTATTGATTATAATCAATAGAATAGTTTCCTGATATCACAACTACTCAAGCATGGTGATGTACTAAATCTACGCTAAAACCGGGACTTGAACAACCGACCTCCAGGATAGACGCCCGTATTTTATTATTTACACTTTATTTATTTTTACAAAACAATCATCAACAAAGAATTAATAACAATAATTTAAAAAACTTAGAAATATGTACAAAAAAAAAATAATAAAGATTAATTTATAATTACAATTGTTTTGTAACCCGGGGCGAAGTTAATGCCTTAGGCATTCTCGAAGTTAATGCCTAAGGCATTAACTTCGAGTTAATGGCGAAGTTAATGCCCGTCGCCTTATCGATCAAGCTACTGAGGTCAGTATAATAATCATCAGGTTAGCGTTACAATTGATGAACAAACCCGGCCCAACCCTCATGTGAGACGCTGGTTTGCAAGTTTTCTAAGAAATGTCCCGGGCCACATTTATCTGTGATACTAAGATCATGTTCTACCAGCGTCGAAGGCACGTTGAACACACCCAATTCTAGTTCCGTCACTGAAGTTACGCAACTTCCAGCGAGTTAGGACTTGGAACGGTGACCATTCAAATTCGTATACTCTTGATGCTGGCCCCACTCAGGCTGGGTGGGGTTAATTTCAGTATCTGTTTGTAAGTTTCCCCGCCTCGATATGATCTAGTATTTGCTGAAAGAGCATGTCGTTGGGCTGTAGCATCTGTGATTTCAAGGTCATATTTGGCAAATCGTATTTGTGCTTTCAAGGTCATATCAATGACCTTCAAAAATATTTTGTAAAAATTGCACAATAAAGTAAGGTACCTCAGGTCACATTTATCTGTGCTTTCAAGGTCATAATAATTGGTGAACTCTTCGTCTCGAGTGACCTTGAAAATAATTTTATCGAGGTTGAGCAAAAAAAAAAATGTGTCGATGAAAGTATTGGGCCAACCTGTCTAATAATAATAATAATAATAATAATGCCCGGTGTAAAGGTACATTTATTGACGGTACAATACCTTTATACAAATTATAAACATGTCATAAACATTAAATTCCAAAAGAAGAATGGTAAACAAACAATTTACATCGGTTGAAAATTTAAATATAAAAAATGTAAAATATGAAGAAGATAAAGCAGCAAAATATGTTCAAATATCATTTGCATGTCTCATCATTCGGTTGAGAGGGGCATAGTAGGTGTAATTGGTTGCACATTTGTTGACATAAAATGTTTTTTTACCTCTCAAACGGCGATGACAATCAAGTGTGACAAGTCCCAATAGCTTGGGACTGTCTACTTCACCATTACACAATTTGATGAAAAAGTTGTCCTCGCTGTAGCCTGCGATCCTGAAGACTGGAAAACTCAAAGAAGAATGAGGAAAACGATACCGAAAGAAGACAAAACTTTTTTTGAACACTTCAAGGGGGGATATATGATTCGTAGAAAAGAGACCAGATAACACAGCAATATCCCAGGATCGATCTGATGAGGGCTTTGTAGAGTATGCTGAAATTTTAGAAGATAGATCTTTAGAATTTCTCACAACTAACCCCGCAACCGGTGACGCGCATTGCAAGTTTTAAAATGAGAGGAAAATCAATTTTCACACAAAGAAGCCCCAAAACTTTTATGTCTCGCTGCGACCAAGCGCAACCTGGGTTTAATTAAAATTTAAACCCCCCAATTCCATTGAGACGCGACCTTGAACACTTTGGACGAATTAATATGTGCCGGTGTTTTTTATAAGCTGAGCGACGGTTTTTACACTGAAAATGAAGAGAACTAACCTCGTTTGGGGAACTAAAAGTTTGTTTGTGGGGGTGGATAGGGGGGGGGGGGGGCGGTGGATGTGGGGGGGGGTTTGATGATACGGGGGGGTGGTTGTGGGGTGTTTGTGTGGGGGGGGGGGGGGGGGTATGGGAGATTGGGTGTGGGGTGGGGGGAAGGGGGTGGCGGAGTTGGATGTTTTTGGAAGATTGGATTGGCGGAGTTGATTGTTGGAAGATTGGATTGGCGGGTTGGATGTTTGGAAGTTGGATTGGGGTGTTGGATGTGTGTGGATCGAAGTACCTGGTGGA
>JAMCCL010000537.1:2500-26781 GCA_024516035.1 Bactericera cockerelli
TTTAATTTTTTAATTTTTTTTCCCTTTTTTCCCCGGGGTTTTTTTTAAAAAACCCCCCAAAAGGGGGCCCCCCTTTTTTTCCCCCCGGAAAAAAAAGGGGGCCCCAAAATTTAAAAAAAAAGGGGTTTTTTTTTTTCCCCTTTCCCCCAAAAAAGGGGGGGGAAAATTGGGGGCCCCGGGGGTTTTGGGGGAAAAAAAAAAAAAAGGGGAAAAACCCTTTTTTTGGGGAAAATTTTTAAAAAAAAAAAAAACCAAGGGAAATTTTCCCGGGTTTTCCCAAAAAAAAAAAATTTCCCCCCAAAAAAACCCCGGGAAAAAAAAACCCCCCCCCCCAAAAAAAGGGGGGGGAAAAGGGGAAAAACCCAAAAACCCCCAAAAAAAAGGGGGCCCGTTTTTTTTTTTTTTTTTTTTGGGGGGGGGGCCCCCCCCCCTTTTACTTTTGAACCCCCTTTTAAAACCCCCTTTTTGGCCAAAAAAACCCCCAAAAAACCCCCCCTTTTCCCCGGGGGGGCCCCCGGGTTTTTTTTTTGGGGGGCCCCCCCCCCAAAAAAAAAACCCTTTTAAAAAAATTTTTTTTTTTAAAAAGGGGGTTTTTTGGGGGCCCCGGGGAGTTTTTTAAAAAAAATTTTTAAAAAAAAACCCCCCTTTTTTTTTTTCCCCCCCGGGAACCCCAATAAACGAACCCCCCCCCCCCGGGGCCCCCCCAAACCCCTAAAAAAACCCAATTAAAAAATTTTTTTTGGAAAAAGGGGCCCCCCCCGAAACCCTTTTCCCCTTTTTTTTCCAAAACCCGGGGTTTAAAAATTTTGGGGGGTTTCGGGGAAAAAACCCCCGGGGTTTTTGGGGGGGGGGTTTTTAAATTGGGGGGGGGGGGGGGGGTTTTTTTTAAAAAAAAAAGGGGGGGCCAAAAAAAGTTTTTTTTTTTGGGGGAAAACCCCCCTTTTGGGGGGGGAAAAAAAAACCAAAAAATTTAAAAAAAAAAATTTTTTTCCCTTTTTTTCCCCAAAAAAAAAATTTTAAAAACGGGGAACTTTTTTTTTTTTGGGCCCCAAAAAATTCAAAAAAAATTTTTAAAAAAAAAAAAAGGGGGAAAAAATTTCAAAAAACCCAAAGAAACTTTTTAAAAAAACCCTAAAAAAATTTTAAAAAAAAACCCCCCCCTTTTTTTTTAAAAACCCAAAAAGGGGGGGAAAAAAAAATTTTTTTTAAAAAAAAAAAAATTTTTTTTTGGGTTTTGAGGGGGGGAAAAAACCCCAAAAAAAAACCGGGGTTTTTTTTTTTTTAAAAACCCAAAAAAAATTTTTTTTTTCCCCCCCGGGGAGGGGAAAAAAATTTTTTTAAAAAAAGGGGAAATTTAAGAAAAACCCCCAAAAAAAAATTTTTACCCCCCCCGAAAAATTTTTTCTTTTTTTTAAAAGGAAAAAAGGAAAAATTAAAAAAATTTTTAAAAAAAAAGGGGGGAAAAAAATTTAAGGGGGAAAAATTTTTTTTTTAAAAAACCCTTTTTTAAAAAAAAAAAAAAAGGGGGGGGAAAAATTTTTTAAAAAGGAAAAAGGGGGAAAAAATTTAAAAAAAGGCGGGGGGGAAAAAATTTAAAAAAAAAAAAAGGGGGGGGGGAAAAAAAAAGGGGAAAAAAAAAATTTTTAAATTTTAAAACCCAAAAAAAAGGGGGGTTTTTTTAAAAAAAAAAAAAAAAAAAATTTTTTTTGGGTTTTCCCAAAAAAAAAAATTTTTATTTTTTTTAAAAAAAAAAAAAAAAATTAAATTTTTTTAAAAATTTAAAAGAAAAAAAACCCCCGGGGTTTTTTAAAAACCATTTTTTTTTTTTTTAAAAAAATTTTTTTTTTTTTTTTTAAAAAATTTTTTTTTTTTAAAAATTAAATTTTTTCCTGGAAAAAGGGGGTTTTTTTTTTTTTTTTGGGGGGGAAAAAAAAAAACCCTTTTTTTTTTTGGGGTTTAATTTTTTTTTCCGTGGGTTTTAACCCTTTTATTTTTTGAACTTTTTTGGGGAAAAAAATTTTTTAAATTTTTTTTTTTAAAAAAAAAAGGAAATTTTTAAAAAAAAACTTTTTTTAAAAAACCCAAAATTAAAAAAAAAATTTGACTTTTGGGGGTTTTTGAAAATTTTTTTTAAGGGGGGTTTTTGGAAAGGTAAAAAAAAAAAAAAAAAAAAAAAACCCTTTTTTCCCCCAAATTTTAAAAAGGGGGAAAAGGGGGAAATTTTTTAAAACCCCCAAAATTTTTAAAGGGTTTTTTTCCCCCAAAAAAAGGGGAAAAAAAAACCCCCTTTTGGGGTTTTTTTAAAAAAATTTTTGGGGGGGGTTTTTTTGGGGTTTTTTTAAAAAAAACCCCCCCCTTTTGGGGTTTTTTTTTTAAAAAAAATTTCCCCCCCCAAAAAAATTTAAAAAAAAATTTTTAAAATTTTTTGGGTTTAAAAAATTGGGGTTTTTTTTATTTTTTTTTTCCTTTTTTTTTCCTTTTAAGGAAAAAAAAAAAAAAAAAACCCCCCCCCCGGGGGCCCTTTTAAAGGGGAAATAAAATTTTAATTTTAAAATTTTTTTTTTCCCTTTTTCCCCCCGGGTTTTAAAATTTTTTTAAAAAAAAAATTTTTTTTAACCCCCCCCAAAAAAAATTTATTTTGAAAAAAAATTCCCTTTTTTTTTTAAAATTTTCTTTTTTTTTTTTCCCCCCCCTTTAAAAAAATTTTTTTTGGGGTTAAAAAAAAATTTTTTGGGGTAAAAAAATTTAATTAAAAAAAATTTTTAAAAAAAAAGGGGGGGAAAAAAAAAAAAAAAAAAAAGGGGAAAAATTTTTAAAAAAAGGGGGAAAAAAGAAAAAAAAAAAAAATTTGGGGAAGCCCAAAAAAAAGTTTTTTAAAAAAAAAAAGGGGGGAAAAAAAAAAAAAAAAAAAAGGGGAAAAAGGGGGGGAAAAAAAGGGAAAAAAAAAATTTTTTAAAAAAAAAAGGGGGGAAAAAAAAAAAGGGGGGGGGAAAAAAGGGGGAAAATTAAAAAAAAAAAATTTTTTTCCCAAAAACCCGGAAAAAAAAAATTTTTTTTTTTTTTAAAAAAAGGGGGGGGGAAAAAAAAAAAAAAAAATTTTATTTTAAAGGGGTTTTTTTTAAAATTTTTTTTAAAAAAAAATTTTTAAAAAAAAAAAAAATTAAAAGGAAAAACCAAAAAAAAAAAGGGGTAAAAAAAAAAAAATTTTTTTTTTAAAAAGGAAATTTTTATTTTTTTTTTTTTTAAAAAGGGAAAAAAAATTTTTTTTTTAAAAAAAAAAAAAAATTTTTTTGAGAAAATTTTTTTTTAAAAAAAAAATTGGGAAAAAAAAAAAAAAAAATTTTATTTTTAATTTTTTTAAAAACCTTTTTTTTGGGGGGAAAAATTTTTAAAATTTTTTGGGGTTTTTAAAAAAAAAATTTTTTAAAAAAAAAAATTTTAATTTTTCCCCCTTTTTTTTTTTTCCTTTTTTTAAAAAAAAGGGGTTTTAAAAATTTTTTTCCCAAAAAATTTTTAAAAAAAATTTGGGAAAAAAAAATTTTTTTTTAATTTTTTTTTCCCCCCAAAAATTTTTTAACCAAAAAAAAAAAAAAAAACCCCCCGGGGGGTTTTTT
The DNA here is from genome assembly GCA_024516035.1 of Bactericera cockerelli. Taxonomy (NCBI): domain Eukaryota; kingdom Metazoa; phylum Arthropoda; class Insecta; order Hemiptera; family Triozidae; genus Bactericera; species Bactericera cockerelli. The sequence goes on from JAMCCL010000537.1 coordinate 6,115, forward strand.
TTTTTTTTCCCCCCCCGGGGGTTTTTTTAAAACCATTTTTTTTTTTTTTAAAAAAAAAATTTTTTTTTAAAAACCCCCCAAAAAAAATTTAAAATTTTTTTTTTTTAAAAAATTTTTAAATTTTTTTTTTGGGGAAAAGGGGGAAAAAAATTTTTTAAAAAAAAAAAATTTTTAAAAAAAAAAAGGGTTTTTTTTTTTTTTGGTTTTTAAAAAAAAATTTTTTAATTGGGGAAAAAAAAAAATTTTTTTTTTTGGGGGTTAAAAAAAAGGGTTTTTAAAAAAAAAAAAAAAAAAGGGGCCTTAAACCCCCCCCAAACAAAAAATCCCCCCCTTTTTCCCTTTTTCCTAAAAAAAAAGGTTTTAATTTTTTTTTTTTTTTTTTAAAAAAAAATTTTTTAAAAAATTTTTAAAAAATTTTAAAAAAAATTTCAATTTTTTGGTTTTTTACAGGGGTTGGTTTTTTTTTTTTTTCATTTAAAAAAAAAAAGTTTTTTAAATTCTTTTTTTAAAAACCCCCCTTTTTTTTTTTTTAATTTTTTTTTTTAAAAAAAATTAATTTTTTTTTTAAAAAAAATTTTTTTTAAAATTTTTTTTTAAAAAATTTTTTAAAAATTTTGGGGGGGGGAAAAAAAAAAAAAACCCCCCAAAAAAAAAAAATTTGGTTTTTTTTTTAAAAAGTCCCAAAAATTTTCCCATTTTTTTAAATTGGGGAAAAAAAAAAAAATTTTAAAAAATTTTTTTTTAAACCCCTTTTTAAAAAAATTTTTTTTTTTAAAAAAATTTTTTTTAAAAAAAAATTTTTTAAAAGGCCCCAAAAAAAAAAAAATTTTTTTTTTTAAAAATTTTTTTTTTAAAAAAAAAAAAAAGGGGGAAAACCCCCCGGCCCCTTTTTAAAAAAAAGGGGTTTTTTTTTTCCCAATTTCCCCCCCTTTAAAAAAAATTTGGGGCCCCCCTTAACCCCCCAAAAGTCCCTTTTAAAATTTTTTTTTTTGGGGGGGATTTTTTTTAAAAACCCCGGGGGAAAAATTTTTTTTTTTTTTTTAAAAAAAAACCCCCAAAAAAATGGGTTTTTTTTTTTTTTAAAAAAAATTTTTCCCCCAAAAAAAAAAATTTTTTTTGGGGGCCTTTTTTAAAAATTTTTTTTTTTTTGGGGGGAAAAAAAATTTTAAATTTTTTTTTTTTTTAAAAAATTTTAAAACCCCCCCCCTTTAATTTTTTTTAAAAAAAAAATTTTTTCCAAAATTTTTTTTAAAAAAAAATTTTTTTTTTTTTTTTTTTTTTGGGGTTTAAAAAAAAAAAAATTTTTTTAAAAAAATTTTTAAAAAAAAATTTTTTTTTTAAAAATTTTTTTAAAAAAAAAAGGGGAAAAAAAAAAAAAAATTGAAAATTCCCCCAAAAGGGGGAAAAAATTTTTTTTTTGGGTTTTTTTTAAAATTTTAAAATTTTTTTGGCCGTTTTTTTTTAAAAAAGGGGGTTTAAAAAAAAAAAAAATTTTTTTTTTTTAAAACCAAACCCTTTTTTTTAAAAATTTTTTAAAAAATTTTAAAAATTAAATAAAAAAATTTTAAACAAATTTTAAAAAAAGGGGAAATTTTTGGGCCTACAAAAAAAAAATTTTTTTTGGGGAATCATTTCCTTTTTTAAAACCCAAAAAATTTCCCCCCAAAAAAAAAATTAAAATTTTTTTTTAAAAAGGAAAAAACCCCTTTTTTTCCCCAAACCAAAAACCCCCCTTTTTTTAAGCCCGGGGTTTTAAACCCCCAAAAAAGTTTTTTAAAAAAAAACCCCAAAAAACCCCCCCTTTTCCCCCCTTTTAAAAAATTTTTATTTTTTTTTTTTTTTAAAAATTTTTAAAAATTTTTTTTTTTTTTTTTTTTTTCCCCCTTTTTATTTTTAAGGGGGGGGCCCCCAAATTTTAAACCCCCCCCTTTCCAAAAAAAAACCTTTTTTTATTTTTTTTTTTTAAAAAAAATTTTTAATTTTTTTTTTTTTTTTTTTTTGGGGTTTTTTTTTTAAAAAAAATTTTAAAGGGGAAAAAAAAAAAAAATTTGGTTTTTAAAAAGGTTTTAAAAAATTTTTTTTTTTTTTTAAAAAAAAATTTTTTTTTTTAAAAAAAAAATTTTTTCAAAGGGGGAAAAAAATTTTTTTTTAAAAAAAAAAAATTTTTTTTTTTTTTTAAAAAAAAATTTAAAAAAAGGGGGGGCCCCCCAAAAGGGTTTTTTTGGGGGAAAAAAACCCCTTTTAAAAAAAAAATTTTTTTTTTAAAAAAAAAAATTTTTTGAAAAAAAAATTTTTTTTAAAAAATTTTAAATTTTTTTTTTTTTTCCCCTTTTTTTTTTTTAAAAAAATTTTTTTTTTTAAATTTTTAAAATAAAGGGGGAAAAATTTTTTTGGGAAAAAAAAGGGGAATTTAAAAAAAAAAAAAAAAAAAAAAAAAAAAATTTTTTTTTTTAAAAAAATTTTCCTAAAAAAAATTTTAATTTTAAAAAAAAAATTTTAAAAAAAAATTTTTTTAAAATTTTTTTTAAAAATTTCCCCTTTTTAAAAAAAATTTTTTAAAAACCCCCCAAAAAAAAACCCAAAAAAAGGAAAAAAAATTAAAAAATTTTTGAATTTTTTTTTTTTAAAAAAAAAATTTTTTTTTTTTTTAAAAAACTTTTTTTTTTTAAAAAAAAATTTTTTTAAAAAAAAAAAAAAAAGGGGGAAAAAAAAAAAACCCCCTTTCTTTTTTTTTTAAATTTTTTTTAAACCTTTTAAAAAACCTTTTTTTTTTTTTTTTTTCCCCCCCCCTTTTTTAAAGGGGGTTTTCCCCCGAAAACCCCCCTTTTGGGTTTCCAAAATTTTGGGGCCCACAGGGGTTTCCCAAAAAAAATTTTTTCCCCCCTTTTGGGCGGGGAAGGGTGGGGCCCAAAAAAAAAATTTTTAAAGGGGGGGGGGGCCCCTTGGGGGGCCCCCGGGGGGGGGGCCCCCCGGGGGGAAAAAAAGGGGTTAAGGGGGTTGAAAAAAAAGGGGAACCAAAATTTTTTGGGGGGGGTTTTTTTTTTTTTTTTAAAAAAAAAAAAAAACCCCCCAAAAAAAGGGGGGGGGGGGGGGGTTTTTTCCCGGAGGGGGGGGGGAAAAACCCCGGGGAAAATTTTTTTTTTTTTAAAAAAAAACCCCCCCCCGGGGGGAAAAAAAAAAGGGGGGGAAAAAAAAAAAAAATTTTAAAAAATTTGGCCCCAAAACCCCCTTTTGGGGGTAAAAAAAAAAAATTTAAACCCCTTCCCCCCCCCGGGGGGTTTTTTTTTTTCCCGGGTTTTTCCCCCCAAAAAAAATTTTTTAAACCCCCCCTTTTTTTTGGGGGGGAAGGACCCCCAAAAAGGGGGGGGAAAAAAAAACCCCCCAAAATTTTTTTGGGGGGTTTTTTAAAAAGGGGGGTTTTCCCGGGGGGGAATTAAAAAAAAAACCAAACCCAAAAAAACCCCCGTTTTTTAAAAAAAAATTTTTTAAAAAAAAAAAAAGGGGGTTAAAAAAAAAAAAAAAATTTTTTTCCGGACCTTTTTCCCCCCCGGGGGGGGGGGGGGGGGAAAAAAAATTGGGGGTTTTTAAAAAGGGGGGGAAAAATTTTAAAAAAAAAATTCCTTTTTACTTTTTTTTTGGGAAAATTTTTTCTTTCCCCCCAAATCAAAAAACCCCCCCCTTTTCCCAAAAAAAAAAATTTTTTTAAAAAAAAAAAAAAACCCTTTTTTTCCCCTTTTTTTTTAAAAAAAATTTTAAAAAACCTTTTTTGGTTTTTAAAAAAAATTTTTTTTTTGGGGGTTTTTTTAATTTTTTTTAAAAATTTTTTGGGGGGAAAAAAAACCCTTTTAAATTTTTTTTGGGCTTTTTTTTTTTTTTTTAAAAAAAAAACCCCCCTTTTTTTGGGAAATTTTAAAAAAAAAAATTTTGGGTTTTACTTTTAAAAAGGGGGGAAAAATTTTTTTTTTTAAAAAAAAAAAAAAAGGGGGGGTTTAAAAGCAAAAAAAAAGGGAAAAAGGGAAAAAAAAAGAAAAATTTTTTTTTTTTTTAAAAAATTTTTTAAAATTTTTTTTTTTAAAAAAAGGGAAAAAAATTTTTTGGGAAAATTCCAAAAAAAAAAAAAATTTTTTAACAAAAATTCCAAAGGGGGGGTTTTTTAAAAAAAATTTTTTTTTAAAAAAAAAAAAAAAAAAAAACAAAAAAAAAATTTTTTTTTTAAAAAAAATTTTTTAAAATTTTTAAAAAAAAAAAAAAAAAATTTTTTTAAAAAAAAAACCTTTTTTTTAAAAAAAACCCCAAAAAAAAAAAAGGGGGAAAAAAAAAATTAAAAAAAAAAAAAAGGGGGGGGAAAAAACCTTTAAAAAAAAAATTTTTTTAAAAATTTTTTTTTCCCCCCCCCAAACCTTTTTTCCCCCCCCAAGTTGGGAAATTTTGTTTTTTTTTTAAAAAAAAAAATTTTTTTTTTAAAAAAAAGGAAAAAAAAAAAAAAAAATTTTTAAAAAAAAAGGCCCTTTTTAAAAAGGGAATTTTTAAAATTTTTTTTTTGGGGTTTTTTTTAAAAAAATTTTTTTAAAAAAAAAAATTTAAAAATTTTTTAAAAAAAAAAAAATTTTTGGAACCCCTTTTAATTTTTTTTGGGGAAAAAAAACCCCTAAAAAAAAACCCTTTTTTTTTAAAAAAATTTTTTTTTTGGGGGGGGGTTTTTTTTTTTAATTTTTTTTTTTTTTTTTTTTAAAAAAATTTGTTTTTTAAGGGAAATTTAAAAATTTTTGGGGGGGGTTTTCCCTTTTTTTTTCCCCCAAAAATTTTTTTTTTTTTTTTAAAAAACCCAAAGGGAAAATTTAAAAAAAAGGGGGAAAAAATTTTGGTTTTTTTTTAAAAAAAAAAGGGGGGGGGGGAAAAAAAAAAAAAAAAAAAAAAAAAAAAATTTTTTTTTTAAAATTTTTTGGGAGAAAGAAAACTATGTGAGCATGAAAATTGATTTAACTAGAGGGGGCCCCAAGATAGGTGGAGAGACAAAGTAGGGAATATTTGAAAAGGGAAAAGGTGGGAAAAAAGGGAAAAACGTCCCCTTGGGTTCTTAGAAGAAAAAAAAAGAGACAAAAGGGGCAAAGAAAAATGGCCCACCACAAAAGGGTTTGAAAAAAAAGTTTAAAAAAGGGAAAGGGAAATTTTTTTTGAGTTGTTTAGGGTAGGCCCAATTTAAAAATCGTTTTCAGGGGATATTTAAAATTTTTTGCAGAATTTTTTGGGAAAAAGACGCGTCACAAAGCCACAAAAACCAAACCCTCAACCCTTGGGGGTTGAACAATTTCCGACCCAAATATTTTGGGAAAAGGCAAAGTGAAAAAAAGAAAAATATCGCCAAAATTGACCCCAAAATAAAAATTCCCCACACCCCACAAAGGTTACAGGGGAAAACCCAAAAATTAATCACCTCTCTCGATGAGATTACCCACGTCCCTGGGTCCCCTTTCTGTTTTCCTGAAAAAAGGGAGAAAATTTTTTCCCAAATAAAAAAAAAAAGTTAATGGCATGGTTATTAGATTATCAAAAAGCCCCAGCCGAGGGGTGAAGAAAAGTTTTTCTGCTGGACAAGCAGCGCGGGGAGAGTTCAGAAATAGGTTTTTTTTTAAGCCAATGACTACTTCTAGTAATCCCCCTCACTTTTTTAATTTTTTTACGGATTGAGAAAAAAATCGAGCTGGGTGTTTTACTCTGTTTTTTTTTCCTAATATTAAAACAAGCAACCCCCGTAACATGGAGGTCGATGGGTTTGAGTCCCAAACTTTTGAAATTTTTAAACAAATTTGATTTTTTACGAATTAAAATTTTGGGCGGCACACTTGTGAAATTTTACAAACATTGGGGCCCAATCTATTCAAACCAAAACCCCCTTTTAAATGCACGAAAGGTTTAAATTCGGCACAAAAGTTTTTGCCCGTTTCATTTCCCCCTAGTTCCCCAACAAAGTTATTGCTCGTAAAAAAATTTTTTATCCCCCCACTTTGAATGCCCAGAAGTCTGTGGAAAAAATTTTGGTCCGGGGGTTTTGGGAAAAAAAATAGTTAAATAGTCATTTAAAACCAGGACGAAAACAAATTAAAATTTCCCCGGGGCAAAACAAAATGAAAAAATTTCGCACGGGAAAGCCCAAATTCGAAGTTTCTCAAAAAGTTTCAACCCCGTTATCAAAAAAGGGAAAGGGTTTTAGCAGCCCGGGGGGGGAATTATGAACTGCATTGGAAGGGGTTTTTTGGTACAAATTTTAAGTAGGGGGGTGCAAAATCTATCCCAATTTTATTATGTATGTAATCACAATAAAACCTACATAATTTTGTATGGAATCAACAGATTTTGGGGTTTGGGTACAATAAAGATGAATTCTATCATAAAAATTTTTGCAGGAAACCCCACGAAACAAATTTTTCAGTTTGGGGGTTTTTCGATTGGTTTTAAGATAAAGAAAATATTTAAAAAGGCATTTAAATATGAACCGGGGGTGAAATTTCTGTAATAGTTGTTTCTTTGTTGGTCTTTCCTGGGAAGGGGTTTTTACTAATCTCATTTTAAAAAAAAATTTATTTTTTATTTAAACGCCGGGTTTAAAAAAATTTTCGTTTTTCATAATTCGATTTTTTTAAAAAAAGGGAAAATCAGAAGAGGAAACCCAAAAAATTTTAAACCCAAAAATAAAAAAATCCCCGACTTTTGGGTTTGGATGTTTGTTTTCGTTTTTATAGTTAAAAAGTCGATAAACAGTTTCATTTTATTAAAAAATGTTGTTCTGTTCCCTTAGAATTTTAAAAGTAATATAATAATAAAAATAATTTAAAAAATGCTTTTTTTTTGTGTTATTATGTCCAATTTTAGTGGGGGAGCGCAGAACATGGGCTTTAACCCTTTAAATTTACAATATCTTGTATCATTTTTTTTTTCCTAAGGTTCTGCCACTGGGGCGCGCTTTACATTAAAACAGCTAATTTATTTTTTTTTTCACGAGGTAAAGATTTGGGCCCCAACCCTCCAAGTACGGGGCAAAAAAAAATCCTCCCCCCCTGGGAATCGAACCCAGGTCACCCTGTGTGCAATGGGCCCAGCGCGCCTAACTCGCTCTGCCACAGTGACTATAATTTGAATGTATAGTTTAAAATTTGATTTACGGGCAGTTTGGGAAACAAAATAACATCCCAATAAGGGGAAAAGTAATTTTGAAGGTGCTCTTGGTTTCAGTGAATCAACAGATTACTGAATTTTTTATCAAAGTTTTTCTGCAAAAATTTCAAAAAAAGTTTTTTAAAATGGAGGATTTTGGGAAGCCCGGGGTGCAAAATTTCAAACCCGAACCCGGGCGAAGTGTGGGTCCAAAAAATGACAAAAAAATGTAATACTATCAGAATAGCGGATTGGGGTTTTTTTTACGCTTTTTAAAACCCAGTGGGGAAAAAATGAACAGAAGAGATCCCTAGATTTTTAAAAATAAGTAAAGGGAAAAAGAAAAAAAAATTGCATTTTTTTTTCTTTAATACATAGCTTTTTACTTTAAAACCCAAAAAGTTGGGAGCTTTTTTTGGGGGGGAAATTTTTTCCCTTTTTCTTTTTTTGGCTCTTAACTGGGAAACCAAAAAGGGTTTTTTTTGATTTCTGTAACAATTTTATTTTACTGTATCCCCTTTCCAAAAAAGCATACCCATATTTGGAAATTAAAAATTTTTGTTTTTCCCTATTACTTTTTTACAAAATTTTATTTTGAATGTTTCTTTTAAAATTTTTAAAAAATAATTACAAGATCAAGAAGATCGGTAAGTTTTTGTGTCTATTGACAAAAGTACTTTGTACTTTTCCCAAACTAAGAAACGCCCAAATATGACTCATTCGATCTTCATCTGACGTAAATTTATATTAATTTTAAATATCTGTTTGTATATTTTATTGGGGATTGAACCTCACACAACATTCGCGTAGTAAAAACATTTGAAAAAAGTAAAACAGTAACTAAGGGAGACTGAATATTCAATAGTAAACACTCCAGAGGCACTAGTGAAATTGTAAAAATTAAAAAAAACAGTAAAAACACTTATAAGTACAGGGTTTTGCCATGAACCATTTTTAAAAACCCATATTTTCAAAACTAAAAAATTGTTATCATATTTATTTATTTCTTTTACAGTGTACCGTTTTATAACCTGGGAATTTGATACATAAATTTATTAAACATAAAAAAAAACAACACCATTGGTGGGGCAAACCCAAAAAAGCTTGCAGCATTGCCTGTTGAACTGCAAGGCTTATTTGTTGCAGCAAAAAATTTCCCCATCTTGGGGGTTTATCACTTTCCCAATATCAAAAACTACGCAAAAAAAAAAAAAACCCAAAAAATTTTTAAATCCACGTGAAACCGGGACTTGAAACACCACCACCCGGTTAAAAATTTTGGCCCGCCCCCCTTCCCTCAACCTAATGAGGTCGGGAGGGTGCCTTTTATTTTTTCCCGCCGAAATTTCAAATGAATTTTTAAATTTTATGGAATGCTAAAAAACCGAAATTCCCTCTATTGTACCCAATTAAAAAATTAACTTTTTTAAGGGCACATCAATCTCATGAAGAAAAATTTTGGGTTTTATGCAAAATGTATAAAAATTTTGGGTATTTTTCTTGAGGGAGCATCACGGGTTTTCCCGGAAAGGGCTTTTGGTAAAGCTTTTTATTTCCCGTATTCTTGGGTAAGTAAAAACCCCAAAAAAAAACCCCATAAAAACAATGTTATTTGCATGAAAAAACAAAAGCCATCCCCCAATTTCAATTTTTGCAAAAGCGATGGTTAACTTGAGGGGAAGTCCCGGCCTGAATTTATGCACTCTGTTTAAAGGCCCCAAATCTCGTAAAGATCTTCAGAATGTCAAAAAATTTGCATTCTGTTTTTTTAGCTTCCCTTTAAAGCAAAAAATCCTTATGAAGCTTCAGTTTTTGAAAATATAGGGGTTTCGAAAAGGTTTAAATTATGGGGGGCCCCGTTTTTTTCAAAATTTGTCCCTTTTAAAGTATAATGAACAGGGATTATAATAAGTGTTTCTTTGTATTTTTTACTCACAATTTTTTTGTGGGTAGGGGCAGAATTATTGGACCTTTTTCCGTATCTTTTTAATTTTCCCCAATATCTTATTTTTTTCCTATAATTCCGCCCCCGGTCGTGCTAACATTAAAGTAGCTAATCCCTTTTTCTTCACGAGGTAAAAAAATGGACCCCAAACAACCCCAAATACAGAGCAGAAAAAAAACCTGCCCCCCCTGGGGTCGAACCCCCGGTCAAACCTTTCGTTTCCCAAAGCCTAGCGCGCCAAAATACTTTTGCCCCGGTTTATCCCAATGAAAAAGGTATAGTAAAGTTAGTAAACAGGTAAAAAAACACTAAAAAAAAAATTCAAAAAAGCCCCGTAAACACTTGATTTAAAACGAAGTGTTCCCCGTAACATTTATGTTCGGGGCATATGAATGACAAGGTTACAAACGGGCGAAAGGGTTGATATGAATTTGTTTTTAAAAACTATTTCCCAGAATTTTTCCAATTTTTTGTATGATAACACTGAAAATGAACAATTTCATGGGCTGTGAGAGAGAAAGGGGCCCAAAATCTATGAACCGAGGACTTGAAACCCCCCGGAAAATTTGGGGGGGAAACGGGGGGGGGTTTGGTTGGGGGGGGGGGGGGGGAGTGGAAAAAGGTTTTTTGTAGGGGCCCGGGGGGGGGGTTTAAAATTTTTTAAAGGCCCTTTCGGCCCCCCTTTTTTTGGTTTTTAAAAACCAATTTTTTTGGGGTTTTTCCTGGTGGGGGTTTTTAACCCCCCTTTTTGTGAGTTTTGCATTTTTTTGGCATTTAATTTTTTGGCCCTTTTTTGGGGGGAATTTTTTTTTTAAGGTTTTTTTTTCCGGGCCCCCTTTTTAAGGGGTTTAAATTTTTTCTGTTTTAATTTCACAAATTTTTAAACCCCCTTTTTTTTAAAAACCCAATTTTAATTCCTCCCCTTCCTTTTAATTTTCCAATTTCCCAAAATTTTTTAAATTTAAACCTTTTTTTTTTTTTTTATTTTTTTTTTTCGTTTCCCCCAAATTTTTTCCCTTTTTTTAAAAAAAATTTTTTTTTTAATTTTTTGAAAAAAAATCTTTTTTTTTTTTTTAAAAAAATTTTATTTTTTAAACCCCAATTTTTTTCTTTTTTTTTAATTCAATTTATAAAAAATTTTTTTCCCTCCCCTCCAGATTTAAGGTTATTTCCCAAAAAAAGAATTGTACCCCAAGGATAAAGTAAATTTAGGAAAAATTTTTAAAAATTGGGAAATTGGGCCCCCCCTTTAAAAAAACCAAAGTTTATTTCCAACCAAATTGGAGGGTAACCAAAAACCCCTTGTTTGTTTTTAACAGGTGGCGAGTTTTGGGTTTTCCCTTTTGGGTGTTTTCCCCCGGTTCCCTTTTTTGGGATTCCCCGCCCCTTTAGGGGGGAAGGGTTTTTTGGTTTGTTTGTAAATTTTCCAAAGGGTCAAAAGTTTTAAATAAAAAGGGAGGAAAAAGCGGGAAACCTTAAAAAAAAAACCCCCTTAACAGAATTTAGGACTTTATTACAAGGGGAAAATTTTTTATTGGTTTCTTAAAATTTTTTTTTAAAAAAAATCAAGTTCCTTTAAAATTTTTTTATTTAAAACCCAAAAATTTTTAAAAATTTAAATTTTTATTAAAATTAAATTTAATAGGGAGTAAAAACCAATATTTGGTGTATTTTTTTCATTTTCCAAAAATTTTTTTTCAACATCAAAGGGTTTTAAAAAAAAAAAAATAAATTTTTTCCATTTAAAAAAAAATAATTTATAAAAAACCCTTTTTTTTTTTAATGAACCCCGGGCCTTTTTTTTAATTTTTTTTTTAAAATTTTTAAAAAAAAAGCCACTTATTTATTTAAATTTTTTAAAACAAAATCTTGAAAAGGTGAAAAAACTAACATTTGGCGGGGTTTTCCCCTTTTTTTTGGGCCAACCAGGGGTTCTTGGAAATTTTGGGCCCCCTTTTTTTTATTCCCCCCCTTTTTCTTAGGGTTTTTTCCGGGTTGGTTTGGAAAATTTTTTCCCAAAAGGGCAAAATTTTCCAAAAGGAAAAAAGGGAGTCCAAACAAACTGCCCGGGGAATTTTTAAAATTTAAATAAAAAAGTTGGCTTTAGTTTCATTTAAAAATTTTTTTTTAATTTTAAAAAAAAAAAAAAAAAAAAATGTTTAAGGGAAAAAGGGGGCTTTAAAATTAAAAAAATTTAAAAATTTTTTTTTATATTTTAAAATTAAAATTAAAGATTTTAAAAAAAAAAACCTTTAATGGGGGGGTTTTAGGGAATTTTGAGTTTCTTTAAATTTCCGGGGGAAAAAAAAAAAAAAATTTTGCCAAAAAAAAATAATTTTTAACCCTTTTTTTAAAAAATTTAAAATTTTGGAAAATTTTTTTAAAATTTATTTTTTTTTAAATTTTTGGGGGGTAAAACGGCCCCCAAATTATATTTAGAATTTATTTTTTTATGTTAAAAATTTTAATAACCCTTTTAATTTAGGGTTTTTGGAAACACCCCTTAAAGGGTTAAAATTTTTTTTGTTTAATTTCCAAAATTTTTTAAAAAAATGGGGGAAAAAACCCAAAATTTTTTTCAATTTTTATTCACCCCAACTTAATTTAAACCCCAAAGGGAAAACAAATTTAAAAAAAAGGGGGTTTTTTTATTTTTTAAATGTTTTTAAAAAAAAAAAAAAAATTGGGTCAAACAAAATTTTTAAAAAAAATTTTTTTTTTTTCCCAGGAAATTGGGAAAATAATTTATTTTTACCAAAATTTTTTTTAATTTTTTGGGGGAAATTTATTCCTTTAAAAGGGGGTAAATTAAATTTTTTAAAAAACTGGAAAATTTTTAAAAATAAAATTCCCAAAAAATTTTTTGGGGGTTTTTTTTTAATTTGGGTTAGATGTTTTGGTAAAAAATTTTTTGGGGAATTTAACTGTTTTTTTATTGGGGGAAACACAAAAACTCCAAAAGGGGTTTTTTTTTTAATCCCAAAATTTAAATTTTTTAAAACCAAAAATTAAAATTTAAAAACCAAAAAATTAAAAAACCCAAAATTAAAACCCTTTTTTTTTCTGGTTTAAAAAACATTGGTAAAAGGGAATTTTTCCAAGGTTCAAATTCCACTTTTTTAAAAAATTTTCTTTAGGAAAAATTAAATTTTTCCCCCTTTTAAATTTGTAAAAGGGTTTTGGGGCCCCCCAAACATTAATGGGGGGTTCAAAAGGGGGTTAATGGTGGGTTTTAAAGGGGGGAAAACTTGGTTTTGGGCTTAAAATTTTGGGTTTTTTTTATTTAATAAAGGGGGGGTTACAAAGTGTTTAAGGGTTTGGAAAATATTTTGGGGGTTTTTAAACCCCCCCCCGCTGTTTTTTTTTCATTTTTTTTAAAAAATTGGGGGAACCCCAAAAGGGGGGTTTTGGGGGGGAAAATTTCCCCCGACCCAAAAAAAACCCGGGGGGATTTTCCCCAAAAATTTGGTGGTTAAAACTTTTGGGACCCAAATTCTTAAAAAAATTTGGCGGGCAAGAAAAAGGTGAGGGGGGGTTTAAAGTAAAACAAGTTTTGCCCCGGGTTTTTTTTAAAATCCTTTTTTTTTTTCCCCTTAAAAAGGGGGAAAAAATTTTAAAAACCCTAATTTCATTTTAAATTTTTTGGGGTATATTTTAAATTTTTTTTTTTCTTACCTTTAATTTAAGGCCAAAACCCAAATAAATAATTTTTGGGGATTTTTTACCCCCGGGGGGTTTTTAATTTTGGGGTTTTTAAAAAATTTTTAATGGGGACCCGATTTCAGATTTTAAAGACTTTTAGGGGGTTTTAGGAATTTTTTCACCCGCTTCATTTTAATTTGATGAACCCCCGCCCTAGACATTCAGGTGGGGGGGAAGGGGAAAACTTTAAAAACACCATTTTAGGGGACCGGGGGAAAATTGGTTTAAAAAAAAATATTTAAAAAATTTTTAAAATTTTTCTTAAAATTACAAGTGCAAAATGGTAGTTTTAAGTGGGGGTTAACGGCCCCTTTGTTTTTTGGTAAAAACCCGGAAAGGGGAGGGGGAAACCCCCTTTTGGTTTTTAATCCCACCCGTTCAAAGAATTTTTCCCTCCCTTTTTTTGGGGGTTTTTTTTTGACCCAAAAAATTTAAAAAAGAACCCCGGGGGGGTTTTGGTTGGGGAGAAAAAAACTTTTGAGCATTTTAAACCCCCGTCTGGGGTTTCCTTTCCCAAATAAGGGGGGAATTTTTTATTATTAAAAATTTAAACCCCCAAAAATTGGGAAAAAAATCCCTTTTTAAACTTTGGGGGGTATGGGGGTGCTGTGATTGGGGAAAAAAACCCAACTTGGGGGGGCAGCTTTTAACCCCAAAAATTTTTTTCCTGTTTTATAATGTGGGGGGTTAAAATTTTTTTTTAGGGGGAAAAACCCCACCCCTTAAGGGGCAAAATATTCCAAAACAAATTTTAAAATGTGTTTATTTTTGTTTAATAAATAATTTTTTTCAAAATCACAGGTGGGAAAGGTTCCCGGTTTTAAAAAAAAATTTTTTTGGGAAATTTTTTGGGTAAATTTTTTTAAAAACTGTCTTTTCTATGAAAAATGGGTTTTATTAAATTAAATTATTTTTTTAAAAAAGTTTAGGGGAACATTAAAAAATGTCCCCCATTAAATTCTTTCTTGGGGAAAATTTTTTTTTCAGGGTTTTTTTTTTTCCGGTGGGGTTTTGGGATAAAGTGGGGTTTTAACTCCCATCAAAAGGGATGAATTCATTTTTTGTATTTTTAAAACCCTCTTGTAATATTTTCATTTGGAAAAAAGGGATTGGGGAAGGGGGGTTTCAGGGTTAACCCAAAATTTGGCTGTTTTTTTCTTTTAAAACTAAAAAACCCGGAAAGCCAAAAAAATGGGGGCATCTTTTAGGGGAGACCCATCCCCCCTGGACCTCACAAAAAATGGGGGGATGTTTAATGGGGGGGGGATTTTGGGAAAAATTTTTTTTGTATACTTTAAAAATTGGGGGGGTATTAGGGGGGGTTTAAAAAGGGGTAGGGGGGAAGGGGGGGGGAGGGGAAAAAAGGGCTGTTTTTTTTTTTTAATTGGGGGGGGTAGGGGAAATAGGGGGGAGGGGAGGGGGGAGGGGGGGGGGAATTGGGAAGATATTGGGGGGGGGTAAAAGGGGAACCCCCGGGGGGAGAGAGAGGGGGATAAAAAGGGGGAAAAGGAGGGAGGCAAAGGGGAGAGAGAGAAATTTTTAGAGCCCTTTTCTTCCCGAAGATTTTTTTGGGGGGGAATAGGGGGGGGACAGGAAAAGAAAATTTGGGCAAGGGGGGAGAGGGTAATTTAAAGGGAAAGATGGGAGGGGGGCCCAATTCCCCAAGATTTTTGGAGGGGGGGGGGGGGGGGAATTTTCCTAAAACCCCAAAAAAAATTTTTTGTTTTAACCCAAACCTTTTCCCCCCCTACCTTTTTTTTCCTTTTTTAAACCCTTTGGGGCAGTGACGGAAAGGGGCTCCTTTCCCAAAACCCCACCCTTCCCCAAATCCCATCGCTCCCATTGGGGAAAATTTTAAAAAACCCGCCTGAAAAAATAAGGGGCATTTTGGGCTCAAAACTTGGGTGTCCCTGAGTTCCAAAAAATTCAGATTGGCCGGGAATTTTTTAAAAACCAAAAAAATTTTTTTTCCGCCCCTTTTATCAATTTTGGTTTTTTTTTAATTTTTTTTTTCAATGTATGTATAAATTCCCATGTTTTTTTGGTTAAAATAAAAACTTGAAAACCCAAAAAATGGGTTTTAATTTTAAAAAAACCCCCCACCCGAAATTTTCGGCCCCGACCCATTGGAAAAATTTAAAGGGGGTTCCTTTTTCAAGTTATGAAAAATTGGGGAAAATCCCCCTTTTTCGTCAAAACTTTTTTAAATGGGAAAAACGGGGAAAAAAACCTTTTCCAAATATGTTATCATTGCAAAAAAAAAATGTTCCCAAATTTCCCCATTTTAGAAAAATTTTTCGGGAAAATAATATGTTTTAAAATTGTTTTGGGAAAAAAAATAATTTAATTTAAAAAAGAAAATCGCCTGAAAATTTTTTTATTGCCCCCCCTCAGGGCTATTTTAAGGGGGGGGATTATGCCAGGGAGTTAAACCTTTTAAGACAATTATTTATTTGTTTTTAAAAAAAAAAAAATTGGGGGGGAAGTTCCCCGGTGGGTTTTTTTTAACCCCCGGGGTTGGGGGGAATTTTTCGTTTCGGGAAAGTTTCCGTCTTTTTCCATTGGAGCAAAGGGGGGCAGAAAAAAAAAAAGGCCCGTACTGATCTGCCCTCGATTTTTTTAATTAATTTTTTTCCCCTAAAATTTCTAATATTTGGCAAATTTTAGCAATTTAGCTTTCCCCCCTTCCCTTTTATTGCCTTTAACCCCAAAAAAAGGGGAAATTTAAGAGGAAAAAAAAATTTCCCCCTTTTCTTCCTTTCCTTTTCCCCCCTATTTTCCCCCAAAAAGCCCAAAAAAAAAAAAATAATTCCCTCGCTCCCATATCCATGTAAATAAAAAAATGACAAACTTGTTTTATTGATTCTCCTTCTCCTCTCTTTCCTCCCCTCTCTCATTCTTTCTCTCCTCTCATAGTCCCCTCTTCTCCTCTCCATTTGTTTTCTCTGTCTCTCTCATCTTTTCATCTTTTTTTTTCTCTCTTCCTCTCCCTCCTCATTTAGGGGGTTTTTTTCCCTTTAAATTCCCCCTTTCCCCCTCTTATACTTAAAATACTTTTTTAAAAAAATTAGATCAAGTCTGATTAGGGAAAAAGTGCGTGTGTCTTGGGTACCATTCCCAAGTGGTGCGAAGTTGGGAAAAAAAAATTTTTTATTTGGGAAAAAAAAAAAATATATATACAGGGTGGGGGAAAAGTCTGGAAACCCCTTTTCCCCCCCTTATATTGTTTTTCAAAAAAAAGTCTGATTTTTCTAGAATATTTAGATACAGAGAAATTGACTTAATAAAAAGAAATTGATCAAGGGGCGGTGCTTAAAAGCCAACGGCCCTTTAGTACCAATGTACTTTTTGACCAATAGTTTTTCCCACTCATTGTGTAAAAATTATTTCCCGGCAATCGTAATTTTTTGGGAAAATGTAAAAAAAAAGTTTTTTCCCCAGAAGATTTTGGGGTGTTTATTTCATTATGTCAACTCATTTTTTAAAAAAAAGCTTATATTCAATTCAAAAATTTCCCCTTCCAAAATTTTTAATTTTTCTCCCCTTTTCTTTTTTCCCTATCTTTTTCTTTCCCATTTTTTCCCTTATTTTTTTTTTAAAACTCTTCCCCCCCTTTTTCCTATAATATTCTCTCTCTCTCCCTTTTTCCCTCTCCTCCCCGGTCTCTTTCTCCCTTTCCCCTTTTCCCCCTCCCAATGACAAAACAATCACCCTTGGGGGAAAGAGTTGAAAAGAAAAACGTTTTTGCCTGTCTGCCACCAAAAAGGGGCCCCCCGTTGCTGGGGGAAAACCTTGGAAAATTTTTTTGGAATTTTTTTTTTTTTCAAAAAGGCCCTTAAAAAGGGCCGGGGGGAGAATTTTTGGGGGGAGAGGGGAGCAGGATGGAGTAAGCATATTGGGGGGGGCTTGTGTTAACTTTTGGGGGGGGGGGGGGTTTGAGTTAAACTTTGCCTCTTCATTAACAAGGTTTATTTCTTTTCAAGTGTGGAAAATTTTCAGGAGCTTGGGGTTCTTTAAACCTTTTTTTTTTAGTTATTTTTTTTTAAATAAATATTCCCCCCCTTTTTTCTTTACTCTCTCTCTTTCTTTTCATCAAAACACAACAAGTTTTTTTTTAATAAATGCCCTTCCCCTTTTTTTCTTTCCTCTCCCCCTTTCTCCCTCTCTCTCTGTCTCAAAACCACATGTTTCCCTTTTATAAATTTCTCCCCCCTTTCTATCTATCTCTCTCTTTTTCTCCCCTTTTCTTTTCTCTCTCCCTCCCCCATTCCCCCTCTGTTTTTCCCCCTCTCTCCTTCTCCCCTCTCTTTTGTTTTCTCCTCCACACACACTTCTCTTTTTTTTCATGTTCAAAAAAAAAGAAAAGGGTTAAAAAAACATTCCCCTTTTTTTATACATCCCAAAATTTTTTATATTTTAAGCCCCTTGACTTCGATAAGTGATTTTTTTTTTTCTGGGGATGGTTTGTTTAAAAAGGGGAGTCTGTGCCCCGGATTTTAAGACAGCATTGAAGATTTTTTTATGAAGGGAAATTTGTTTTATTTTTTTTTTTGTATTCAAATGATTTGGGTTTAAAATATAGATTTTTTAATTTTAATATTAGGTAAGCCAGAAGTTTCAAAATGAAAATGGAGGCCTACCATGAATTTTAAAAAAAATAAAAAAAAATTTAATTAACCCCTTAAATTAAAATTTTTTTCTTTAAAACTTAAATTTTATAGTTTTAAAAACTGGCACTTGAAGTTATTTTTTGTTGTTTTATGATTTATTTTTTAATAAAATTTGTCATAATTGAAAATACTCGTAAAATGTTTAGGGGTCCCTTTTTGAAAGGACAAATTTAGTTTTAAAGTGGGAAATTCCCCTGGGAAAAAATTAAAAAATTTTAAGAATGGGAAGGAGGCAAGTCCCCCAAGAGAGAGGGGGGGGACAAAGAAGGAGGAGGAGGGAAAAGAAAGAGAGAGGAAAAAGAAGGGAAAAGAAAAAGGGAGAAAATATTTAAAAAGGAGCGGGGGAAATTTAAAAAAGGAGAAGGAAAAAAAAAAGGGGGGAAGTTAAGAGGGAGTGGGGAAAAAGGGGATAGGAGAGAGAAAAAAGAGAGAGGGGAAAGGGGAAGGGGGGTTTTCCCAAAAACTTAACTCTAAAAATAATTAAAAAAGGGGCCCAAAAAATTCGGAAAACCAAAGGGTGAGCAAAATTAAAAAATGTTTTTTAAGTCTTTTGAAAATTTTTTTTGGTGGGGACTATGTTGTAAAGGAAAATGAGAGGGTCCCAGGGAGAAAATAAAGAAAAAAAGAGAGAGGGGGGAAAAAAAAAAGAAGGAGGGAAAAAGAAAGGAAAGGGGAGAGAGAGAGAAAAGAAAGGGGGAAGGGGAGAGAGAAAAAAATTTGAGAGAAGGGGGGAAATGAAGAGGAGATTTTAGAGAAAAAGAAGAGAGAGAGGGGAAAAAAGAGAGAAAAAATAAGGGAGGGGAGAGATAGTAAAAAAAGACTAGAAGGGGGAGGGGAAAGGAAAAAAAAAAAGGGGTTTATTGAAATTTTTGAGGTGGGCTAATTAGTTTTCTTTGAATAAAAATTTTTAAAAAACTCTCTTTTCAAAAACCCCAGGGAAAATGTAAATATTTTTGTTCAAAAAAGGAGGGAAAAAAATTTATTTTTTGAGAAATTTAAATTTTGTGTAATAAAAGGGCTCTTTTGAGTTTTTGCAGCCAATTTTTCTTTCTTGTGGGGAAAAGAAAAAAAAAATTTGGGGAGGGGGGTGATTTATAATGGGTTATAAAAAAAAAAATTTTCAGGGGGTGGGTGCTATTTAGTAACAAAACCTGATTTAGCACGGCCATTTGGGCCCTTTTTATTGTGTATAAAGTTTATTGGGGTTTAAAACTGTTCATTAGCCCTATGTGGTACTTTGGGCCCCCATCTATGAAAAATTTTTTAAAATTATGTCGGGATTTGTTTTCGATCCAAAAAATTTTAATTTCACAAAAGACGAAAAAAAAACCTGAGAAAAACTCATTTTTAAGGTAAAAATTGTAAAAAAAAAAATAAATTTAAAATTTTTAAAAAAAAAAAAAATTAAGAAGAAGAAGAAATTTTTAAATTCGACCGTTTGGGGAATAAACTAAACCCCTAACCTCCCCCTCTTGGGTTGAGTTTTTCAGATTTTTCAACAATTTGTTCTCTTTTTAAAAAGTCAACAAGACGCCCAGTATAATTTTCCCCTTAAAAAAAACAACTGTGACCAAATTTTAAAATATTTTCTATCGGAAAGGGGGAAACGAACCCCAACCTTCGAATGTTTAACTGAGTTTCTTTTCCCCCCGAGTGACGACGTGCTCATAAATTTATATTTTTTTCCCCCAATTCCAATAATTCCCCACCTTTCCCGATCCCATATTTTTAAATCCGTCCTGTCAAAAAATTTAAAGTCTCTCAGGGGGTTAAGGGGGCCCCTGGGCAAGCCTTTAACCTGCTTAAATTTTGTCGGAAAAAATATTTAAAAATTTTTCCCCCTTTGGGGTTCTTTTTGGGGGTGAGATTTTTTTTTTTTTTTTTTTTTTTTTTTTTTTTTAAATTTGCGTCGGAAATTTTGAAAAAAAAGTAAAAATTTTTGTTTTTTTGTTGGTTTTTCGTCCCTTGTGAATAAGAAGTTGAATGAAAATAATGACAGTATCTGACGTAAAAAATTAAAAAGGCCCCCTTATTTTAAACCCATATTAAAATTTATTTAAAAAATTTTTTTCCAAAAATCAAAAGGGGGTAGCAAATTTTCATCTACCCTTTTAAATGATTTTTTTAATATAATCCCTTTCATACAGGGGGTTTTCTTTACACTGCTTTAATTTTCCCGGCCCCACCCCGGCTGGGTGAGTTAATGTGGGTAGTTTGTACGTTTCCCAGCGGGAAAGGAGCGTAAATCCCCCTCTAAAACCGGGACGTTTAAAACAAATAGATCGTTGGCGTTAGGAAGGGCATCCCGACGTAAAAAATGTGCCAAAAAACCCAAACAACCTTAACCATGATTAGGATGAACAACGTCCCAACCCGCTTTGTGGGATAGGGGCAAGTAAAAGAAAGATTAGAGAATAGCTATTTAATCTTCCCTTGTTTGTAGAATTTTTTTTTCTATCATCACTGCATTTTTTTACAGGGTTTTTTTTACAAAACCAAAAATTTTTGGGGGGGGTTTTTTGGGCGTTGCTTAACTTGAGTGCTGAACCCAAAAAACTCGCCCCTGGCTTACTAGAAATTAAAAACCCTACTCGAATTTTAGCAACACTTCAGCAATGTTTAAATTTTTCAAGATTTTTTTTCGCAAAATAAAGTCTTTTTAAAAAAAGCCCTTTCCCGTATTTTAATAGATAGCCAAATGCAAAAGAAACCAAGAAAAAAAACCCCACTAAGCTTTCGGGCCTCACTAAAAATATTTCTCTCCCAAAAATTTTTAGCTAACCTAAGGCCTCTTGAAAATCTTTTTTAGGGAGCAAATTACTTTTTTTTTTTTCTTTCAAGGAAAAAATTTTAAAATTTTTTTTTAAAAGAAGCTGCTTCTCTGCTTTTTTGCAGAACCCGAAAGAAGGGAAAAATCGGAAGAAAATCATTTTTTTTCCTTTTAAAGCTGGGAGAACTATCCATTTACCCAAGTTTTTTTTATAGAATCAATTTTTTTTTAAAAATAAATGCCATCAGGGTTTCAGTTTAAGTACTTTTTTATTTCCATCAGTTTTTAGTATGAAAAAGTTGAATGAGTGAGGGAAATAAGAATCATGGGAAAACCTTTGGTTTTTTTGCTGATTTCAGTTGTTTTAATAAATTAGAACTGACATATCAGAGAATATTAGTAATTTTTTCAGCTGGTTGTTCTTATAC
>JAMCCL010000538.1:0-26715 GCA_024516035.1 Bactericera cockerelli
TTTGGACTTATAATCTTTAGGTCGGTGGTTCAAGACCCAGGTTCAGCGAAGATTTATTGAAGCGAGTTTGAGTAGTTGTGACATCACGAAAGTGATTTGCACAAATATGATATCATCATAGGGTGGCGTCTTCGTGAACGATGGTAGCCAGACATTGGAGAAATGACTCAGGTCTTCTACCACTGTCTTTACAAGGAGGCTAATAGCTGACAAGCTGGTCTACTCCCTGTTTATAGTCCCCCAGCCAGAAAAATATGATAATGTGGTGAAGAATTAAAGAGAGCCACAACTGAGGGTGTGTAGGTACGAGTATAAGAGCGGACTATAAAAACAAAATCACCAGTCTTTAGGCTTTTCCGCGATAAATCTTGATTAATTTAAAAAAGAATTCAAATCTTTTACTTTTTCAAATGTACTCACGTACGAGTATTTACGAGTCAAATGTCACTGACCTGTCAGTGAGGGCCGAATTTTGAGACTAAATTAGAGTTATTCTAAGAGGACACTATCAGCCTCAGTCAGCTAATAGCAGTATTAGGCGCTGTGACACTATCATCAGCTGACTATAGTGAGGGTTTTAAGCCATACAGTACCCTTAGATTTAATCCTATCCTGTTTCATAAATTGGGAGGGTATGTAAAGTCATAGTGTACTCTTAGATTAAATCCTATACTGTTGCATAATTCGGCTCTAAAAGTCAAATCCATTTCACTAAAAACCTATACCTAACTTTAGTGTTGATATGTGATGAATGAGAAATAAGAAATCAAAACTTACACTTTGCCCTACTACACATTTCTTCCAGAAAAAAATCTGTATTCCCTCTACCCTCTCCTAACACCTCCCCTCCCTCAGATCGTTTTAACACTGAGCTCGGTTACCTAGAATACTATTGAAACACACAACCGTGTATAGGTTTATAAATTTATATTGTAAGCAAGTGTGTGTAATGGTTTTAAAGCTGACACCATTATTATCAGATATGTGACAAGACTATAAAGAACACAGCGTGGAAGAAAAGTTGGAAAGCTCAAACTGGAGGGGGCGGGGGGTCGAAGCAAGATAGGGGTTAAGGGTGGAAAGTAAAAAAGAAAGCTGTACAAAATAAGACAAGCATTGGAGGAAGGGAATACATACGACAGTATTGGAGAAAGCCAGGAGAGAGCGAGGCAACGTTCTTTTCCTATTTTTTTTTTTTCTCTGTAAAAATTAGATACCCTGACTGGAATTTTAAGTATGTCTATTTTCTGATTGGTTCTGCAATTCTCTAGAACAGTTGTGTGGGTGCTGAGGGTCATTGTTTATGATGTGGATTGTGAGACCAATAGAGATAGTCATAGCCCTGATCAGTAACCACCTCATGTAACCTACGTCCAGCCAGTCTTTGTAACCAACGGTTGTGACTACTGCCCGTAGTCCAAAAATTCCGAGTTCAATTCACGGTTGGGGCAGACTTTTCGAAGAAAATTCTGTTCCCTCACATCAAGTGAGGCTGGTATTTCCGGCTCTACCTAACCTGGGTGAGGTTAATGAGAGTAGGTATGATTCCCAGCGAATGGAGGGTAAATCTCGTCCTGACTACTTCAAATCAGCAACTGGTCACTTGCTGCTTCTTTTGTGGAACTCCAACCATTCTATAATAATAAAAATAATTAAAACACCTACTGTAACAGTAACAGACCTCAATAGCTTGACCGATAAGGCGGTGGACTTGTAACCTGGAGGTCGGTGGTTGAAGTCCCGGTTTCAGCGAAAATTTAGTAAAGCTATTTTCAGCAGTTGTAATATCACGAAAGTGATGAACACAAATATGATGACTTTTCAATTAAGTCCAAATCTGTAAAAGAACAGGATACCACGTCGTGTAAAAGAAACAACATTTTGATATGAAATATCCCTTCTTTTTTTTATTTTTTTTTTTTTATTGCTACTGTCAACACTTTAATCAGAAACAAAATTCCGACCAAAGCAATGCCTGACAGAAATATTGGCGTAAGTTATAAAAGATCTGGTTTCTTGTTCATGATATTGTAAGTGTGCATTGCACAAACAAGTGGGGATTTCAGTAGATGGTTTATATTTGTACAATTATTAAAGTGGAATAGAGGCTTGTGAGAATGTCTTAGTCTATGGTTAGGGACCCTAATGTCGGTTTTTTCAATAAGATATGAGCTGCTTGATGTTCCATTGCAGATTTTTTGTAAAAGTTTCATCTGCTCAGAGACTCTCCTCTGTGTTAGAGTGTCAAGTGGAAGATTTTCAAAAAGCAGCTCATATTCTATATAATTTTGGTAAAGAGGATAAAAGTTTATTTTCCTTATGAAATAAGTGCCTAATAAAACGGGCTTGAATACGCTCTAAAGATTTTTTGCCACACTCTGTCAGGGGAAGCCATATAGGACATCCATATTCTAGAAGCGGGCGAACTAACATTAGGTAGAGCATTTTACTAACATCGGGATCAGGTATGAGTTTAGAGTGACGGATAACCATACCCAGTCATCTAAATCCTTTTTGTACTAGATCATTTCTATGTTTATCAAATGTTAGGTTAGATTGGAAAGTGATACCTAAATCCTTATAGTTTGAAACGTATTGCAGAGGTGTATTATTTATATGATAAGTGAAGAGATGATTAGCTGATGATGGTCTATTTGTATATCTCATTATATTACATTTGGCAGGATGAAAGTTAAGTCCTATAGAACTTAGCCATGTTGATACTGAATCTATATCATCTTGAAGCAGTTGACAATCATTAGCATTATTTATGACCTTAAAGATTTTTAGGTCGTCTGCGTAAAGGAGGACATTTGAGTGCAGTACATGCTTATGAATGTCATTATAAGTTAAGATGAACAGCAAGCTGCTCAATTTGGACCCTTGGATTACACCAAAGGGAGGATTTATTAGACTGGAGAAATGGTTTAGATATTTCACACTTATTTTTCTTTCCTTGAGGTAGTTTGTGAAAACTCTACATTAGGTTTTGAGAAACCAGACTTTATTAATGCTGATAAAATAGCACTGTGAGCGAGACGGTCAAAACATTTCTCTATGTCTGTGTAACCTTCTATTAAACCTTCTATTAAGTATATTTTTTATTGTTTTTGAAGAAACTGCATGCAGTATTTCATTGACTCGGAAATTCTCATGAATAAATGAAGAGTCCAAAAGGGCATATACAATACTGTTGTCCATTTGTGCGGATCCCCAGTTGGCACTCATCAAGTTATGTTGGACTCGCCTGCAAGTGAGGCGCCAAATACTAACTAGAACCTTCAAAATCAATATTAGGTAGATTTAGCAAAACATTTGCTGAAGAAGCAAGACGCAGCGTAACCCCAGCTAATACAAGCACACATTAGCATTCAAGATCTCAACGTCGCCCTCGCGTTATTCCTATTTCCTGCCTCAACTTTTACATTTTTTTCCGAGAAATTTCTTCCACTTTCTCGAGCTTAAATTGGAATTAAAAACAGACCCATCAATCGGGCCAGCTGAGGAAAGCTTTGGAAAAAAGTTAAGGGTGGAAGACGGTAGTGTTCGCCGAACGAGGCTTTTGCAAGGGGGGGGGGGACACGGGGGGGTCGTAATATAACTAACCTACGCCTTTCCTGCCCCCTCCCCCCACCTGTCAGGTACAACACACAGGTTTACGTCGCTCGTAAAATTTTATGTCCAGCCGGGAAAATCTCTGGGAGAGGTAGAGGAGGAGGAAGAAGGAGAGAAGGAAGGCAATGAGGAAGAGGAGGAGGTGGTGGAGCAGGGAGGGGAGGAGGATGGGCAGGAGGAAGGAGATGAAGAAGGGGTGGAGGTAGGAGAGGAGGTAGTTGAAGAGAAAATAGAGGAGGTAAGGGATAAGTAAGAGGAGGAGAATGGAGAGGAGAAAGGAGATGAAGAAAGGGGAGGAGGAAGAAGAGGTGAAGCGATAGGTCTGTCTGCAGTTTTCGTGGAGAATTCATCAGGTAGAAAGCTATTGTGAAGGCAGGTCTAGGGAGAGGCCCGTCACATGGAAAGTAAAGTAAAGTGTGCGGGGTCATAATTAAAATTTTCCTTGGAGATTCTTGTGAACATGTTACCTGTCTGCATTTATTAGATGTGAGCTTTTCAGCGATAAATTATTTTATGCCTATTTTTCCTGAATTACGTTTGTAAAACATAACAAGCTCCGTTATGTTTTACCGTATCTGGAAAATCAGCTTTGCTTCGATGACGCGTTGAATGCAACGGTTCTCGTAGGATCTCCGAAGTTGAGCAACGTCCAGCGAGGTGAAGACTTCGTGATGCTGGCATTCCGGTCAAACCCAATCTGGGTGAGGTTATTGTGGATAGCAGGTTTTTGAGTTTCCTGCGAATGGAGGGTAACATCTCCGTTACTCTTGGAGGGTAACAGTTCCTCTTGAATGTCTTTCAAAAAATGAAAGCGTACTTACCGATGTGGTTTGCTCTAAGTATAGGGTCCCGTATCTGATTACTCAAATAACAAACTCACCTGTGAAAAAAATGAAAAAAATATGCCATTAGATAACATGCATACCATGATCTTACTAGAAAATATCTATACTCGCGATCACATTGTAGGTATTTGTAAATATCCTGTGCTAAATTTGAAGGTTGCACAGATTCACATGGATTACAGGGAAAATGGAAAATTGGGAGCATCGAAAAGATAGATGATGATGGAGAGTATAAAAAAGTAATTCTCGTGTTTCTGGGACATTTTGAGCTCTTCAAAAAATCAAATGCTGTACCTATTAGTAGACTACAAACGCTAACTTGAAGAAATTTTGCCGCTTACGTTTTACCTAGATTACTTGAAATCAATTGTGACTACGTAGTCCTGGTTAGGGCCGGAAATGCCATCAGCCTCACGTGTTTGGAGGGAGCAGAATTTTCTTCGAAAAGTCAGCCCCAACCAGGGATCGAACTCGGGATCATTGGACTACGAGCGCTAGTCACTATAACCTAACCCTCTTGTAGCCCTCTAAAAACAAGATCTAGAGAAAGTCCACCACGAAATGAAAGTTGCCCGAGCTGGAAAACAATTTTAGATCAGCAGAAAAGGGTGCTCGTAAAGTCGCTGCGTCAGCACGAAACCGATAAAGTTACCTTTCCTGTGTTCAATCTGAATAATATGATGATGAGTCAGGAAATGCTACATGTGTTAACCTTATTCATTTTTTTACTGCAGTATAATGAGTAAGGGATTCTTTTTTTATGTATGTATGGTTGTATGTGTATATTGATTTCTATTACTTCTGATGAATTTCTAATATTAGAAATCATATTGTTTTTATAAAAATTATATAAGTATAAAAAAAATATTATTTTTTGCTCCGATTGCAATTATTTTCATTTTTTTTTAACTACTGCAGTAGCATGATCGATAAGACTGCGGACTTAAAAGCTGGAGGTCAGTGGTTCGAGTCTCAAGTTGAGAAAATAATTAATAGGGTGAGTAGATCTGACATCACGATTGTGATTAAGAAAATTATTTTTTTTTCTTCTTTTGTGATTAAATGTTTTGCTTAAAAGTTGTAAGTCTAGTTTTTATAATTGATAGAGAAAATGAGATATGGAGTATTAAACAAATTGGAGAAACACCAATAAAGGCTTGTTTTTTGTATGTTAAACATTAAGTTACACTTTAAACCTACAGGTAGTGACGACCTTGTGGTTACCCAAAAATTAACTGTCGGAAAACGACATATTGTTGACTTGCGGATGTGCACTTATATGAACCCAAAAACTAATGATGGTTTTAAAACTAATGTTTTTAGACTTTCTCTTTTAACGAAACCACCATCTGTTAAAAGAGGTTTGGGAGGAGAAACATCGTAATGACCCACCTTGTCCGAAACGTCGTGAAATAAACTAATTAAAAAATAGACAAGGAGAAGCTGAAATTGGTTCGGAAAAGCTATTCCGCTCGAAATAACCCGACTTTATCCCTCTTGGCATGTGAGCTTTTAACTTTTCCGAGCGTCTCATAATTTATATACCTAAATGTTAATGTACACAAAAGCTAATTATTGCTTACATTAGAAAGCTCCGTAATGGCTTTTAATATCTTCATTGTAAAGTATCTCTTTCTCCGAGGAGCTCAAGTTACCCTTCCCTGCATGGCTACAGGAGTATGGAGGTTAAAGGAGTATAATTTTATCCTCGGTATGTTCACCGGTATATTTTATGTTGGAGTGTGTAATTATTTTGAACGTTAGAGAACCCGCCCTATGCTTAGCCAGCTTTGGTGTAAGTCGCCCGTGTCTCAGTTTCAGGGAAAATATGTATGTAGGTCATTTCCTTCTATTAGGAGATAGTGGATTGCGTTGCAGAGTTTGGACGTAGTCACTGTTGTCTGTGGTACAGTGGACGATGGGTTAGTGTTACAGTCTAATATCTCGTACTCTCGTATGGTTTATTTT
Source organism: Bactericera cockerelli (assembly GCA_024516035.1). Taxonomy (NCBI): domain Eukaryota; kingdom Metazoa; phylum Arthropoda; class Insecta; order Hemiptera; family Triozidae; genus Bactericera; species Bactericera cockerelli. The sequence goes on from JAMCCL010000538.1 coordinate 6,429, forward strand.
AGCCTCAGAAGTGAAACGAGGAGTTTCTTTGGGTTCTAACGTCGCTTTCAACTGCATGGTCTTTTTTATCACGTGACGTCGGGTTTCCCTCCAGTCACTGAAAACTTACAATACAGCTATGCAAATTAATCTCACCCAGCCTGAGTGGGGCCGGGAATAGCCATTATCTCGAGGGTTCAAATATGAATGGTCACCAATACAAGTCCTAAACTTGCATGACGGTGTTTAACTTCAGTGACAGTAAGAGAATGGGTGCATCCAAGGTTTTAAAATATTTATAATTATTTGTGTTCATCACTTTCGTCATGTCACAACTACTCAAACTCGCTTTACTAAATCTTTGCCGAACTTGGGACTTGAACCACCGACCTCCAGGTTACAAGACTGTCGCCTTATCAATGAAGCATCTGAGGTCGGTATAAAAACTTTTTTTACTATTATTTTTAATACAAAACAACCAATTGGAATGTTTTTTTATCTAGAAAAACTATTCCAAGAATATTTTTTCGCAATTATAGGCGAATATTTCCAGATGACAATTCAATCAGTTATCATTATCACTGTCGGAGTAGTCACCGTGGCAGAGTGATTTAGCGCGCTAGGCATTGCCCGCTAGGTCAGATGGGTTCGATCCCCAGCGGGCAGGATTTTTTCTGCTCTGTACTTGGGTGTTCGGGGTCCACTCATACCTCGTGAGGAAAAATGAGTTGCTGTTTTAATGTTAGCAGCGACCAGTGGCGGAATTATAGGCAAAAATAAGATATTGGGATATTAAAGATACGGATATGTCCTATAATTCTGCGCTACCCACTAAAATTGTGATATAATAATACAAAGAAATACATTTATTTACTATCGCTAATATCAGCAAATAATTCCTCGATTCTCACTGAGAAAAACTTTAATTAGTACAAAAAATTCTAGCTTTGGAAATATACAATTTTCTATTTGGAAAGATGCAATACCCCAGTTTCAAAGTTCATACCTATGTTTCGAGGAAAACTCAATTACATTAAAAAGGCAACGTCTTTCCTCAGCTAGTTGCTCAAGGAACTTTTCCTCACACTCTTGCGTGACAAGTTTCCCTCGGAAAAGCTCCACACAATTCACCGGTGCCGAATACATAATTAAATCATAATGTTTATTCAACAGCCCCTTTCTATCTCTCTCCCTCTCTCCTCCCGACCTACCTTCCTCTTCTCTTAAACAAAAAATGTTTAAAAACCGTCAGATAAAAGTTTCAGCTCAGACATCTGTTGAAAGGGACAGAGGAGGGGAAGCATGGGAGCTGGGAGGGGGGAGGAGGTGAGGGAGACAAAAAATCTGAACAGGAAGTTTTGGTCTTATCTAAGTGGATGCGAAACGGAGGTGGCAGGAAAGTGGAGGGGGAATGAGGATGGATGAGTGGGGACACTAACTTTTTTTTAATTTTCCCTTTTTTTGTGAGTGTGTTAAATTTATATTTTTTTGGCAGAATTACAATATTTCTCCGACCATTCGTCCTCCTTCCTTCCTGACTCATTTGGAGATAATTTTCCAAGCTTTAACATACCCGTGTTAATCTCAAGAACTGTGATCGCCCAGGATTGTGTACATACTATGGCAGGTGGTACCTATTCTGCACTCCGAGCTTATCTGAAGTATCCCGAATGGGATGTCTGCGTAAGCTAGCATGGCTTTCCAGACAGGGAGCTGGATGAGGAAGGCGGGGGGGGGGGGGGGGCATCCCATCTATTTCCTGTCCTGACAATGCAGCGTTAATGTTATTAGAAAAACGCTGAGCAAAGAAATTAAACTAATGAGATATGGCGGGTGGGTGCGGCTAGGGGGGGGTGAAATCAAAGATATATTATGCGAGAGAGAAAAATATCGAGAGCACCGAAAAAAAAAGAAAGACGAGGAATAAAAAATAAATGTTAAATTGAAAATTTCAACATAACTTATAAAATGATTAAAATGCAAAGCGAAACCAGAGGAGACGCAGCAATGAGAATGGTGGAGGAGGAAGGTTGGGGTGGGGGGGGGAGGAGGAGAAATAGGAAGAAGAGGTAGAGGAGGAGGCGAAGAAAGAAGAAATTAAGGAGGTACGAAATGAGATGCGAATGAAATTGGAAGAAACGTAATAATGGACATGATTTAGTACTCTTGAAATTCCCAGGATCTTTCAGATTCCACGGACAAAATCTGGTGTTTTTTAGGACTTGTAGCCTGGGGATCGGTGGTTCAAGTCCCAAGTTCAGCGAAGATGGCACGTTCAGTGATCGCCAGTTCTCGCCCAATCACTGAACTTAAGTAAAGTTCAGGGTGGTATGCACCTCCAAGCTTGTATATAAAAGCAATCTAATAGGTTCTGCTGGCCCCGGTCCCAGTCTGTTTTGAATAGGTTACTTTCAGTAGCAGCGACCAGTGGCGGAATTATAGGCAAAATTAAGATATTGGGATATTAAAGATATGAAAAAGTCCTATAATTATGCGCTACCCACTGAAATTGTAATATAATAACACAAAGAAGCACATTATTATAAATTTTAATGTTATTCGGCCCCTACATTCAACTAACTTATAACACCTTGTCGGCTGAGGTGTGAATAACGCCCTGTACCAACAAAGAGACAATCTTAATTTTAACTATGAACAATATGTAGTAATTATGTACCTACAATTTTTTTTTTTATTTAGCTAATCTACTAAAACTTGGGTTTCATTTTTACCAGTGAACTTCTTACCTACTTAGTGAATGAAAGCCAAAAATTGTTGAATTGTACCCAGTGAATTTATGTTATAGGTATTTTATGTATATACAAGAAATGCACAGATATATCTAGATACTTTTATGTATCTATAATAAATGCATAGGTATTTAGGTACTTCTATGTACAAATGTACAATGAATATATTATAGAAATTGTAGGTATTGGTGAATTGGAACGCATTCCTACACACAAATATTTGGATTGAAAATTAGATCGATCGTACCTAGTGAAACGTATTCCAGATTCCCGTGGATTTGTGGTATGATAGTGTCTCTCCACAACTGAAACCCTGGCTAAGCAATATGTAACACTCCATAGTATACAATATTTATTTTGTAAAAAAGTCAGTGGATGAATAATAAAACATTAGAACAAAGAATAGAACAATACATATGATCACGATAGAGGAAAGCATACAAAATTGGCCATAGTTCAAAATCGACCTTTCAAATTGCTGTTACATTTTGAGTAATGAGAAATAATATTATTATTAAATATGTTGGATCAACTTTTATTTACAATAAAGTATGTACATAGAATATTTACATAGAAATTGAAATAAAACAAAACTTGATCAAGGGCGGTGCTAATGCCAACGACATTCTCTTCTTGAATATGAATTTGGCTACCACTGTAAATCAAATAAAGTCGATTAAATGTACAAAATAAAGTGGTTCCATATCCCATAATTGAGAGAAAAATAATTCACGAGAAATGCATACACGTAAACCTGAAATTTTGACAAACGAAAAAAAACACTGCCCATCATGGACACAATACTTCCTCGAGATTGTTTCACATTGCATACACGTGGCAATTTCGAGATTTTATACGAAATCACTTGTATCTCCAAAACCGCTAAACCGATTTTCTTCAAATTTCTTTTAAATGGTAGAATTTCTTTTTAAATGTTCTTACATTCTAGACTTTCCCAAAAATTCTGTACCGACAAGTTGAAGACCCCATTCTTTCACTTTTTTGTCAATTTTTTTTTGGATTTTCTTAAATATCAGAGTTTACAAAAAAGAAAACAATGCTTCCGATAATATTAAAAAGTTCTCGGCCGTAAAATCCCATGATTGAAATATTTATTCTCTGCGTAATTTCGGAGATATATTTTCAATGGGTCTGCAATTCGACGAATGGTAATGCAATATTATCAGTTTTACATTATACCTACCTACTGCAAATATGTGTTCCATGTATAATAGGAAGAGAGCAAAGGGCACATTACATGAGTGTAAATCTGGAGCACTTGCATAAAAGTTAATGTTTGCTGAAATGAAGTGTTCGGTGTGATTTCAAATGTCAGTGGCAGGCGCTGATTTAATGGTTTTTGAAAGCGATGCTTACGTTGCCTACTCTGTTTGTGAACAGTGGAACGAGTCGACAAGAAATTCAAATAACTTCAAAACATCAAATGATTTGATGTTTTGTCCTGTAAACTTAAGGAAAGGATTTAAAACATGCATTTTTGATTTCATAAACGATTTTTTTTTTACCATTCTGGTAAGGCCTGAATTATAAAACAGGATGACATTTTTTAGTTTTAGTTATCATATTTGTGTTAATCATCACAACTACTCAAGCTCGCTTTACTAAATCTACGCTGAAACCGGGACTTGAACCACCGACCTCCAGGTTACAAGTCCGCTGCCTTATCGATCAAGCTACTGAGGTCGGTATAAAAATAATAAAACAGGATGACATCCAATGTAACCTTACTGGAAGCTGACATCTATTGATCTAAATCGAGGTTTCTAAAATAGACACAAGTAGACCTGGAAAAATTCTATCGATATACACCCAGCCCTGGTAGCACAACATTCACAATAATGTCTATAGCAGGGCTGGGCAACCTTTTTGAGCAGCGTGCCATTTTCAAAATCCAAAATGGCCGGCGTGCCACAGCATTTTTTTTTTTAATGAGTAGGTATTTTAATTGTTACGAGTACCTATAGTAAGAATGATATAGAAAAGAATATCATTCATTTTATTTTGTAAGGAATGAAACATGAAATTTATTTATTCAGCAAAAAATAGGTTAATTTTTTAGAAAAAAATGAACATTAAAAGAAAGAGAACATGTAAAAACATTTAATTTTTGGATATTTCAGAACAATGCTGACGTTAAAGAAAGTGGTTGTAAAACACTCATCTTCTTATTTTTTTAAAAAAATGAAGCCAATATGAATGATTTATTAATGTGATTTTTGATGTTGTACTTTCTTAACAAGGTCTTCTAAGTTGGGATTAATTTGCGACGTCGCAAGCAAAATCAACCTTCTCAAGTGGTCGTCAGTTAGTGATGAGCGGTATTTATTTTTTATTATTTTCATTATAGAAAAGGCTTGCTCACATACGTAAGTTGAGCCAAACCTACATGTGTATTGGAGTGCTAACTCGTAGAGATGGGGAAGTCTGTTTTGGAAACGAATTTCCAAAAGTCAATGTAATTGGGATTGTTTGGGTTTGCAGTCACATCTGTATATTTATTCTTGAGTCCGGTGTTATTTTGAATTTCTATTATTTCCAACTGAATATTAGGTGAATATGTTTCAATATCCTCAATCGGAATAGCGAAAGGATTCGTGAATATTTCAAGATTTTTGGTATCATTTTCCAGATCATCAAACCGCTCTTGGAATGAATTTTGCAAGGTGACTATTAGATCACTAAACTTTTTGAAGTTTGGCACAGTGTCAGAAGATTCAACAAGCTCTTGCATTCGAGTGAAATGAATCAACTTGTTTTGATTCAAATGGCGTTCAAAAAGCTGCAGTTTTTTCATAAAACCTTTCACTGATCCGTGCAGAGAGTTGAACATCATATTTTTCCCTTGCAGAGTGAGATTCAAATTATTCAAATGTCCCATGATATCGGTTAAAAATGCCAAATCAAAAAGCCAACTCTCATTTATCAAAGATTCTCGTTCTGCTGGTAACTCATCAATACTTTCCAAGAACTCAAGCACACATGACTTCAGGGACCAAAATCTTTCAAGCGCCTTCCCATTTGATAGCCAACGAACAGTACACTGGAGAAGTAATTCACCCTCTTCTTGAACTTCATCGGAAAATAAATTTCTAAACTCGCGTCTATTCAGTGCACGAGCACGAATTTTATTTATACAGCGGACCACTATGCCGAGAACTGAAAGCATACCTAGATCTTTTGCACACAGGTGTTGTCTATGAATAATACAGTGGTACTTGGCAAGTTTTCTACCAAGAAACTTTTCAATCAGAGCGACACAACCATTATTTTATGTACATTTTATGCATTGAGCCGATATTTCTTGCCGTGCCACTCGAAATGGTCCGGCGTGCCACAAAGTGGCACGCGTGCCACGGGTTGCCCAGCCCTGGTCTATAGCATATTATTGGCAGAGGAGCGGGGGAATTTCCCTGGAGAGGGGGAGGGGGCGGGGTATTGATGAAGAGAAAGAGAGACAGAGGATCGAATTGTGAGGAGTGTGCACATGGAGAACATGATGGCATTCTTCCAGACCTTTGGGAGCCAGGGAGAAGGGAGGGAGGGATAGAAAGGCACAATTAAACCAGAGGAGGGAAAGGTAGGAGGAGGAGATAAAAATGAGAGAGAAGTCGGTGGCAGAAGAAATAGATGGGCAGAGAGAAAGAGGGAATGAAGAATGGTGCTGAGAAAGAGAGTATAGAAATAGGGGAGGGTAGAGTGAGAGAGAGGTAAGAGAGAGGAGAGAAAGAGAGAAGAAAGGAAAGAATGGTAGTAGGAGGAGATGAAATTTGGAGAGGAGAGGCGGAAAAAAGAGATTTGTAAAGCCTCTCTCTGCCCGTCTCTCATATCTTTTATCAGATACTGAAGAAGAGAGGACAGAAATGGGGAGAGTAATCAGATAGGAGGCAAAGAGGAGAAAGGAGAAAGGAGAAAGGAGAAAGGAGAAAGGAGAAAGGAGAAGATAGGAGAAAGGTAGGCAAATGAAAGAGAGAGGGAGAAAAAAAAGAGAGAGACGGAAGCAAAGCTTTTGATATTGTGTTTTGCGAGGTGTTAACAAAACGCTTTCTGTTCTGTTTGTCTCTCCTCCTCTCACTCACTCTCTATGTCCTCTTGCTTTTTCTCTCCTCCTCTCACTCTCTCTCTATATCTTCTTACTCTTTCTCTCATCCTTTCTCTCTCTTTCTCTCTATATCCCTTTACTCTTTCTCTAACTCCTCTTCTCACTCTTTCTCTCTTCCACTCACTGCTTCTCTCACTATTTTTCTTCATCTCTCACTTTTTCTCTCCTCCTCTCACTCTTTCTATCCTTCTCTCACTTCTTCACAATCTCTATTTCTCCTTCTCCTATTCCTTCTCTCTCGCTCTCTTTTTCTCGCTCTCTTTCTCTCTCTCTCTTTCTCTCCTCCTCTCTCTCTTTCTCTCCTTCTCTCACACTGGTTTCATATTCCTCCTCGCTTCACCTGTTCATTTTCTTTCCCGCGTCTTAAGTTTTCTTTCTTCCGTCTCATTCAAAGGCTTGGTTGTAAATTGTCTACAATTTTTATGTCATTCTCTTTCTCCGTTTTTAAGCAAATAAACATCATTTTCCCTTTTTATCGACTTGTTTCTTTTTGGTGTTTTTTTTGGTGTTCTTTCTCTCTCTCTCTCTCTCTCTCTCTCTCTCTCCTTCTCTAACTTCTTCTCTCACTCTTTTTTTTTCTCTCTCTCTCTTCTTTACCAATAAAAAAACACTTCAAACCTCCTTATATTAAATTATTATGTTTTAAAAAAGGGAAATGGATCACTTGCAAATAGAAATTTATTTCAGTGAATGACTGATTTCTTACTCAAAGATTTCATCGTCTTCTCATCGTCATACTCAAAGATTTCATGGTCTTCTCATCGTCATAGATTTCATCGTCTTCTCATCGTCATACTCGAAGATTTCATCATCTTCTCATCGTCATACTCGAAGATTTGATCGTCTTCTCATCGTCATACTCAAAGATTTCATCGTCTTCTCATCGTCATACTCAAAGATTTCATCGTCTTCTCATCGTCATACTCAAAGATTTGATCGTCTTCTCATCGTCATACTCAAAGATTTCATCGTCTTCTCATCGTCATACTCAAAGATTTGATCGTCTTCTCATCGTCATACTCGAAGATTTCATCGTCTTCTCATCGTCATACTCAAAGATTTGATCGTCTTCTCATCGTCATACTCGAAGATTTCATCGTCTTCTCATTGTCATACTCGAAGATCTCATCGTCTTCTCATCGTCATACTCAAAGATTTCATCGTCTTCTCATCGTCATACTCAAAGATTTCATCGTCTTCACATCGTCATACTCAAAGATTTCATCGTCATACTCTAAGATCTCATCGTCTTCACATCGTCATAGAATTCATCGTCTTCTCATCGTCATAGATTTCATCGTCATACTCGAAGATTTCATCGTCTTCTCATTGTCTTACTCGAAGATTTCATCGTCATAGATTTCATCGTCATCGGACACCTTTATTGCTCATAAGAAAGTCCCTTTAATCCAAAACCAACCAACCTCAACCATGAGGTTGAACAACGTCGACCCTGCTCAAGCGGGATAAGACACAATAAAAGAAGAAGAAGAAGAATAAAGTCCCTTTAATTTTTTACCAGGAATCGTTTCATGTATTCGGAACTTACAAAAAATGATTTTCAAATGTCCACTGTTGGACGTAAAATTTACAAGGTTCCTAGGCTCGGGGAAAAATACCATGAAAAGCCTTACGTTAGAAGCTCTTCTGATAGAGACAGTAAAAAATGTACAAGTGGTCCTTTTTTAGCGAACAATTTGACATTGAATTTTTTTTTTTTTAATCTTGAAAATTAGAAGTGGCCGAAAGCCCTCTGCAGTCTACAGGTACTTCATAACGTGCTATTTTCTTTCTGAGAATTCTTATGTAATTCGAGAAAAAAAAATGAGATAAAAAATGAGGAAAAAAGGATGTCAGCGAAAGAAAATGAAAATAAATAAGAAAAGTGGTAGGAGAGAGAGAAGAAATTAAGTAAAAAGAAAATTACAATATAAATAATATCAAGCGGAATGAACAACACCACTCCGGCTTGGTACCTGTGCTTTTTTCTGTTCATTTTCATAATAATAATTTTTAATTTAATTTTGCCGAGTCAGTGCTGTAGTATTTGCATTAAAATGGATCATTGCAATGTTTGGAGTCCATATCAAAATTATCCGTTGAATATATTAAAATTAAATTCATACTTTTTTTGTTGCACTTAAAGCCTAGTTGATTAAAAAAGAGAAAGGAAGGAAAATTAATTAAAAGCTTTGGTACTTCCGGCTTTAAGCAGATATATGAAGGTTTGTCCAGGAATGTCAAACAGTTACAAAGAAATTCTGTGATTTCAAAACGGCGATTTTACCCTGCATTTCGTGAAAACTCAAAACCTCACCAAGCCTGAGTGGGGTCGATAATAATCAGTATAATGAGATTAGATAGGACTTGAATTTGAATGGTCACCCATCACCCATCCAAGTCCTAACCACGCTGAACATTGCTCAACTTCAGTAATTGAACGAAAGCTGATGATGTGTTCATTGTACAATCGACGGACGTTATTATTATTATTTCTCATATTTAATTATATTATGGTAATAAAGATTATTCTATGGGTTGGCAGTAGCAAACATAGAAGTATTAAAGTGTTGATAAGGAGATGTTGATATTATGATGAGTTGGACAGGAATCTTCTGAGCAGGCGACAATTTTCGAGCAGGACAGTTATTATTATTATTATTTACTTATTTATTAATAGGACATATTTATAAGCAAACAAGTAATGATAAACATTATCAACAATATAAACAAGAAAAAAAGACGAATAACAAAATATATATACACATTTCCTGTAACGAAAGGACGGGGCTACTGCCTATGGCAATCTCTTCAACCCAACTCTTCTGACGTTTCGCTTTATAATCTCTTATCCGAATGGAGCTTTCCTGGCTCCTCTTCTGATTTTAATCTTTCAAAAATAAATGCAAGAAACGTACCTATTCCGAAAAAAAATAATATAATTATACAATGTAATTAATAAGGTAGGTACATTTTTTCGTCATAATTTTCCTCTTAGACTTCTGATGTGCTTTTTTTTTCGTATCTTGAAAATATTAACTCGCCCCTCGCGTAAGGCTGGAGTACAAGAAATGCTTTTAATTAAGTTTTTTTCTGTGCTTTCTCTTTTTTTACCAACGGCTGCTAATCAACATGGAGGAAATAATTATCAGGTAGGTAGGTAAACAAGTTAGGATGTCTAATCAAATGAGAAGTAGGCCGTAAGTAATAAGTATTTCATTTTTTTTTTTTTTTTTTTTTTTATGCATACACAACACACGCAATAATACTATTGCAATTATGTGTATTATAGTAAGTAGTATGATAGTAAGTAGTAAGTACCTACTATAAGACAGTACAATCTTTGTGTACTTTCTTAAATAATTATATTTGTACTCCTTTTTCTGTGCCGGTAGCTCAGTGGTAAAGGCGGCACTCTGTGAATCCAAAGTTTTCAGAGGTCGTGGGTTCGAAACCCAACCGGGACATGACAAGTTATCCTCCCATTTGGGATTTTTGCCACATAATAATATGTCTTGGGCTTGCTGCTAGAATAATGGGACTTTAGTAGTCTTAATCGTTTGTGTTTGTGTCTGTAGAAGAAAGAAAAAAAAATCTTATCTTATATTTTGTTAATATAGTAAATTGGTTATGTACCGTAAAATATACAATACCTAACGGTATTATTATTATAGTATAAATAAGGCAATATTATTATTATTATTATTATTATATACTGAGGGAATGAGGTTGGTGTGTTTGATAAGTTTGATTGGTATCACTTTTTTAGGTTTAAAGTCGCTTTCAACTTATTGGTCATATCAGTACGTTTGGTTAGTGTTTTACATTCAATGCAATAAATATTTCTCAATTCCTGGGAGGTAATAGGTTATGTGGTTAAGTGGGCGAAGGTAATGCTTTAGACATTACCTTCGCCCCAGATTAAAAGACAACCTCTTTAGAGGAAGGCAACTACTAGCCGAGGTTAATTCTGAAAGCATTTTCTACCACCTAACCCTGCGAGTGGTATTATTATGTGGTCATAATATACTCAAATTAATGAAGAAAAATGTATGCACTCGGTGGGATTCGAACCAACGGATGCGTACACCTAACCCCCCCGAGTCTTATTAAATGTACTTTTTTCACAAGGTACCTACGGGTGGATAATTCAACTTTATTGAATTGTCAAGACTCTTCGATAGGTAGGTATCGTGTTCAGTGGAAAGGAGGAGAGAAGATTTTATTGTCTCCATGCCGTCATCTTTCATTTTCGAAATTGCCAAAAAAAAATCGTCTTCCTTAGAGTTTCCGGAAAAATGTAAGGATTGGGTCCCAATATTTTATTCTATGTTTGCTCTTCTGGACTTGACAATATACAAGAGAACAAAAGACAACAGAAGGGGAAGATTATTCTCACAAAGGAGACAATACAGTGAGGATAGGAGGAGGTAGGGTTGGGAGTGAGTAGTGGGAGGGGGAGAAATGAGCCATGGGTGGGGAGGATGAGCAATGGGAGGGGAGAAATGAGCAATGAGAGGGAGGGAGGAGAAATGAACAAATAAATAGGGAGGAAAGGAACTAGGGCATCACTTGATACGGTAGTGAAAGGGCGGCGGCTCCTGTATTGTTCCTAAGAAACAATATCCTTGTGACGTTTGAAATCCATGTAAATATATTTTCATTCGAAAATAGGTAATAGCAGTATTTTTGTTTTTATAAAAAAAAAAAAATCATTTGACTTGATTTTTTTTTGGTTTAACCTCGCTCTCAAATGCATCGTCATAACACGACGGGGGTGTTACCTTCCATTCGCAGGATAATTCACAAACCTGCTACCCACATTTTCTAGTAAATATAGGTATACATACTAAACACTACACATACAGGTACATACTATACACTACACATATAGGTACATACTCTTTTGCCGCGGTTTTGCCTGAGGTATACTTGTGTAGTGTAAATTTTCCTTGGTCGAATTAACATATAATTAACGTCCATTGTATTGCCTGTAGGTAACAGGCAATACAATGGACAAAACCACCCGATCATGTTTTGTTGATACACATAAATCAAATATATTTAAAGTAACCGCATGGCAGTCAGTAATGGATCAATTACACCTACTTGATTATATTTACTTGCCTTATCCTATAATAAGGAAAATACTGTATTTACTTTCCTTATCGTATATTAAGGAAATTATTGCATTTACTTTCCTTATCTTATAATAAAGAAAGTATTTCATTTACTTTCCTTATCCTATAATAAGGAAAGCATTGTATTTACTTTCCTTATCCTATAATAAGGAAGGATTGTATTTACTTTCCATATCCTATAATAAGGAAAGTATTGTATTTACTTTCCTTATCCTACAGTAAAAAAAGTATAGTATTCGTCGAAAATTTGACCTACCCAGTTTTTCACATTTCTGAACGAATTATTGCCTCAGGACTCTTAGTATTGACTATTGATATAATGTGATACCAGGGATTCTTAAGTATTGAAAATTGATATAATGTGATTTGAAAAATAAAAGTTATCATATTTGTGTAATTCACTTTCTTGATGTCACAAGTACTCAAACCAGCTTTACTAAATATACGCTGAAACCGGGACTTGAACCACCGATCTCCAGGTTGCAAGTCCGCCGCCTTATCGATCAAGCTACTGAGGTCGGTATACAATGTGAGTACTATCACACGTGCCGCCTCAAGCTGAGTGAATTCAATAAACAATGTACAAATCATATAATGTGATCAGCAGAGATGAGAAAGAAATGCTGATTCTTCGGGACATGTTTCCAGACTAATTTCGTGATATGAAGTGTATGGCTCTGGACTCCTGTAGGAGAGGGAGGAGGGGGGAGGGGTGAAAAAGTGGAATGATTGGACAGGGGACGAATGGATGTAACATGAGAGAAAAAGGGAAAGAGGAGAGAGAGAAAAAAGAGAGATATAGTGAAAGACAAAGAGAGAGGTGGGGGTGAAAGAGAAAGAAAGAGAAGAAGGTAATGACAAAGGAACATAATAATAATTGGTAGAATGACACAGAGATATATAAAGAGAGAAAGAGGTATAGAGAGAAAGAAAGAGAAATCAGAGAGAGAGAGAGAGAGTAATTTGAAAGAAGAATGAGAATACAGATGTGAGGACAAGAGATGAAAAAGGGATTTAGAAATAGGAGGGAGAGAGAGAATGATGCCTTGTGGAGGGAGATAGAAAGTCAGGTAGAGAGAATATGTCATGTGCTGTGAATGTTAAAAGAAAATCTCTCCACTGACCCTTCTCACCCTTCCTTACTCTCCATATTATTCATTCCCATCCCTCCCCCTGTCCACACCCATATTATTCATCCCCATCCCTCCCCCTGCCCATGGCTGTATTATTCACTCCCATTTCCTTCAGCCCCCATCCCCATTTAATTATGACCTGTCTTGGTCCATATTTGTTATCACCCAATAACAAAGGACCCCACGTCCAGCATATTTTAAAATGAAGGCCATCACTTCCTAATGAACTCTTGCACTTTGGAGGTGCTGTGGTTTTGGAAAAGGGAAAACCTCTCGTAGGTTTAATAAATTCAATCAGTGAGTAGTAATATTTTTAGAGGTAACTTTATTTATACCATTTTACAGACTTTCCAACAGTAAAATTGTGTCCTCATGATAATTATGTGATTCTCATAATTTTACTTCCGATAATTACTGATATTAGAAATCGGAAGTATTTCTAATATCAGTTTATCAGTTTCCAACTGAGCACCATCTAAATCCTCTGCTCCAGAAATTTTTCCAAATTTCTAAATAATTTAGATTTTCCTTTTTTATTAGTAATAATTTGAACAAGATTACACCTACAAATTCGAATCCAAAAGATATGGCTGATCCAACAGAGGAAGACGAAGAAGCTGATAAAAACAGTACATTTTCAATCACATTAGAGAGCAGCTCAAATGGTAAATCAAATCATGAATGTCAATACTGTAGTAAATCTTTTAATACTCAGAAAGGACGAAACATTCATTTAACAAAGGTTCATTCAAAAGAAAGGGGGCAATTAGGACATATATCAATTAATTCAACTAAAATTCACCCTACAACATCAAAAGGTGAAGGTTTCATAGACAATCTTCCAAATGCCCGCTACATAAGATTCAGAGCTATAGATGAGGAATCTAACTTGGAAGATACTTTATCACAACCTGTCGAAAAAGAAGCTGTCGCTGAAACAACATTGAACTGTGACAAAGTTTATCTAAATAGTAATAAACCTTCAATCAATGTTAATATATGTCCCTATTGCAAAAAATCTTTTAAAGGAAAACAAGGAGTCACTCATCACATCAATTGTGCTCATATCAAAGAAGCAAATCAAGGTACAGTTGATAAACTCTCAAATTACAACAAAAAAATGAATAACGGTTGTGTCAAAACTGATGAAACCAATGCAGACATTGAAAAGGAGTGTCAAAGTTGGTTGGATAAATTTAAAAATATTCTAGTCAATGGCTGTGATGTGAATGAGTTTGATACAGAGTTGACTTTATTTCTGAAGTTTCTTTTCACAGCTAATGAATTTTTACCTGGTCCTAAACATCCTGCGGTGAAATATTACAGATTGAGGAAGAAGAAAAAAGGCCTGATCCAATCAGTGAATTATTCTCAATCATCCAATCCACAGAGGAAAGATAAGAAACAGCGACAAAAAAGGAGAAATTCTTATGAATATGAACTCGCCCAGTACAACTACTACAATCAAAGAAAGAAAGTAGTGAGAAAAATTATGAATCAAAACACTGGAAATTCTTGCAAAATAAAAATGGATGACATTGAACATTATTTCAAGAATAAATTTGAAAACTCCAACAAAAAAACATTGAATAATTACTCTGTAATGGAAAATATAGAACCCGATATTCAAATATCAGAAGATGATGTCATCAGGGCAATCAAAACTACCTCTTTTGACACTTCAGCTGGCCCAGACAGAATACTAATGAGAACAATCAAACAGTTGAAACTTGCTAATGTAATCAAAGTAATAATGGACATAATGTTGAAAACAAGCTACTGTCCTAAAAAGCTAAGTGAAGGTAGGATGGTTTTAATTCATAAAGGTGGTGAAGAAAACAGACATATCTAATTGGCGGCCTATTACGATCTATTCAGTAATTCGAAGAACTATGGAGAAAGTCTTGGATCAGAAGTTGAGAGAAGTGATCACTTTAAACTCAAATCAAAGAGGCTTTATAAATGGAATTCAGGGCTGTCACATCAATACAAAAATCATTGACGCTTGTCTGAAAGATGCAAAGAAGAAGAAGAAAACCTGTTTAGTGTCATTTTTGGACATTTCTGGAGCATTTGACAACATTGGCCATATTCATGTAATAAAATCACTTGAATCATTCGGAGTTCCTCATAACTTAAAAAATCTGACTGTCAAACTATTATCACAAAATATAATCACGATAGAATGTGAAAATAAATATTCCAACCTAATTAGAATACTCCGAGGCGTAAGTCAAGGGAGCCCTATATCGCCAATTCTGTTCAACATTGCTGTCAACTTTATTTACGAAGAACTGTGCGATCCTAGCTATGCCCGTCAATATGGATATGAACTGTGTAACGATTATGATCCTATTTCATTGACAGGGTTTGCTGATGACAAAGCTATCACTTCCAATTCAATTGAAACAGCAATTCATTCAATCCAATTAATACAAAGTCTTCTTGAAAAAATTGGATTGAAGATTAATCCAAAGAAAAGTTCTTCTATCGCTTTGATAAATGGTACTCTTCGGTCAGATAAACTTGTTCTACTAAATGGTGATATTATCAACACTATCTCTTGCAATGAAAAAATTAAATACTTGGGATGTTCCTTCAATGAAAATATAATCTTTGATTTTGACGTGATTGACATATTCAACAAAAATTGTAATCAACTTGTTGCTTCTCCACTGTTGAAACCTGATCAGAAACTCAACATAATAAATCAGTACCTGTTTCCTTGTCTCGTCTATCCGCTTCAAGTTGTTCCACTCTCAAAGATGCCCAACACACTGTTAGAAGCTCTTGATGTTATCATAAGAAGATGTGTTAAAGCTATCGTTGGACTTCCTGCACATACAGTGAGTGCAATGTTATATGCACCTAGGAGATTGCGCGGTCTTGCCATCCTGAACTGTCAGTGGGAAGCTCACTTGCAACACTTTAGCATTGCCAAAAAACTATCAAATGTAAATGATGCAATACTACATTGTTCTTTTAACTGTCAAGAAGAAATTGATTCATGTGTAGAGATATTAAAAGTATCAGGTGATACTACAAGGTCTCTTAGAACTCAATTGAGAGAAATTTCATATAAAGATTGGACTACTGCAAATTATCAAGGTATTGGAGCAATTCATTTCTCAGAACACTCGCCAGCAAACAGTTTTGTCTTCAACAAAAACTCCCTCTCTTCATCGGAATGGACAGCTGCTGTGAAATTAAATGTCAACTATGCCAATCTCGCCGGTGTTCCAGGAGTTCCAAGTCTGAGCAAGGAGTCCAACCTCTGTCGCAGATGCGACAGGGAGAAGGAAACACTTCCACACGTACTGGGTTCTTGCTCATACAACGAACAAATGATTACATCGCGCCACCACAATATCAAAAGAAAAATCATCGACATGCTACGAGAGAAGGATATGGATTGCTTCGAAGAGGTGTTCTGTGTAGACCATTCCGGCTCCAGACGATTTTGTGACATTGTTGCATTCCCAAAGAACCAAAAGAAAGCCTACATCCTTGACCCTACGATTAGATACGAATCAAATGACAAAGATCAAGCTGAGAAGATTGACAAGGAAAAGAAAAATATATATGAGCCGTGTATTCCTTACTTGAAAGAAAAATATCACGAAACATATCCGAATCGAGAATATGAGGTTTTAGGACTTTGGTTTGGAACAAGAGGTACTATATCAAAATTCCTGACAGACGCATTCGAGACCCTGTCACTAAACCGAAAATCTTTACAAGTGCTCAGTGAAAACATAGTAAAAAATTCCATACATATCCTCCATCACCACATATATGGAGTATAATTGAATCTGAAATTGGAATGAAGAAATTAAAAATCAAATGAATGAAATAGAAAAATCTCCAACATTGAGAAAATTAATATCTTTTAGATTGATGGAATTCGCTGTGTATGAGCAATCTACCAAAGGTAGACAGCCCCTATTGTATGTATTTTAAATATACGATCAATTTGTTTCTCTCTCTCTCGACAGTAATAGCCCAAAATGTTTCCTCTTTGACCGCACCTGATGTGGATGTAATACTGTTAGTTAATAATACTATAATTATATAAGAAATAATACTATTAGTTAATAATACTACAACTATATTAGATAATAATAATAATTATCTAGAGAGCACCAAATAAAACAAGACAGCCAACACCATATCAATTTATATTATTAATACCGAAATTAATAATTATGTATATGCATGTGTGTGTGCGTATATAAGCAAGTACATGTATTGTATGTGTGTATATTTATTATGTATGTAACATATACAATTATGCATGTATATAATTATAGATAGGGTGACCATGTTTTATACATTTCTGTAAATGTCGAACAAACAATAAATTCTAAATTCTAAAAAAAATTCTAAAAAATTCTAATAATGCTTTTTCTTTGTGTTATTATGTCACAATTTTAGTGGGTAACGCAGAATCAGAGGACTCTACCACTTTAATTTAAAATATATCTTCTATTTTTTCGCCTATGATTCTGCCACTCTTCGCTGCTTCACATCAAAGCAGCTACTCATTTTTCCTCACGAGATATGAGTGGACCCCGAACATCAAAGTACAGTGCAAAAAAATTCCTACACCGCTGGGGGAAGGCACGAGATCCAAAATGTAAATACTGTGGACACGAGATGGACAACCCAGAGCACACGGTTTTTAAATGCGTACACTTTAAGAGCCAACGAGAAAGCTGTTTTAGAACTGTTGGAATCCTGACCCCAGACAACATCGTGGAGAAGATGCTGGAAAGAAAGAGAGATTGGAATGAGATAGAGAAAATGGTGCGACATATCATCAACGAGAAAGAGAGAGACGACAGGAGAAATGTGGCACCCTAAGTTAACTACGGGAGAGCCATGGGACAACATGCCTGAAGTAATGTTCAACAAACGGTTCCGGGTATGTTGTCTCTAAAATGGGGAGATGGGTTTTTTAGTGGGTGTAAATCCCACACTACTTATACATATAAGTGTCTTTTAAAGATTTTTCCCCTATCTCTCCACAAAAAAAAAAAAAAAAAAAAAAAAAAAAAAAAAAAAAACCGCTGGGGATCGAACCCAGGTCAGCATGTGTGCAATGCCTAGCGCACTAACTCACTCTGCCACAGTGACTAAACAGTATGTTTCAGAAAAGGTGGCCACCCCCTCGTAACTTTTGAACGCGACGGAATTTTTCAATTCTGTAAAGTCCTAGGTATAGGAAGTGCCCTATGGCCCATCCTGTGGTCATATTTATTTTTGGCCCCGGTCGGCCCTTCCGTCTTTTAGGCCATATTTTTTCATTTTTCTCGAGAATTTTAAATGGAATGCTATATTTTTTATTCCTGTTAATTAAAGTCCAAGTTGGGTTGAGTATAATAAGCTTTTAAAATTTTCAAAAACCTTATCAGGGGCGGAGCTAGTAGGGTGCAAGGGTCAAAACTGTTACACGCTGTATATCAGCGTTAGTTGGATTTTTTAGTACTTTTATTATTTTCATAGGTTTAAAATATTGTTTTCCACCATATGAAATCAAAAAAATATTCTTGTTTACATCTAATCAGGGTCATAGTAAGGTTTTTGTAAAAGTACTTTTTTTCTTACGTCAATTTTTTCCGTAAATTCATGGTGTTCTCGAAATGACATTTTTAGAGGTGAAAGTCTGCAGTGACATATGTTTTTTATGCTTGAAATCGAAAGAAAACTTAACAGAGAAGCGATTAAGATCATAAAAAAAGCCATTAAACCTCTATTTTTTTTACGACATGTCCGGGAAGGGGGGAATTTTTTGTATGGATTTTTTTGTTGTTGAAAAAACACAATTGGGTAGAAAATAAATAAAACCAAAAGGGAAAAAACTTCAATTTAACCCTAACAAATGCAAAATTTAAAAGAAATTATTTCTTTTAAAATCATGCCGGATAAATTTTTTTTTTTCTTCTCTCTTCTCCCTTTAAAAAAATTGCATTGGTTTAATTTTCACCCTCAAGAGTTTTACTTGACCGGTATTTTTTTCTCTTAATTTCGAGATAATTTAGATTTTTTTTTAGAGACCGGGTTTTCATTACTACAACACCAGTATGTTTTTTTAAAATTGGGTTTTTAATTTTGCTTTTCAACTGCATGGCCATATCTAACGGGGGGGGTTACCCTCCATTAGCAAAAACTCACCAACCTCCTAAACCATTTACTCACCCACCGGGTTTTGGGCCCGAATACCAGCACACGAAGTCTTCTCCTCGCTAGAGTTGCTTAACTTCGGGGGTCCTACAAGAATCGTTGCTTCAAAGGCCATCGGACGACTCCAGAATTATTAAAAATGTGTTTTCACAGATTTTTTTCCCAAATTACCAACTTTAAAATTGTCTCAAGAGGGGACCCCTAGGGCCCCTTAGAAGCACATTTTCCGATAATAATTTTTTTGATCAACTTGAACTTTGAAAAAAGGAAAAAAAAAAAAGAGAAAAAAAAAATACCGGGACTGATTTAGAAAAAAATAATTTTCATTTAATTTTGCATTTATTATGTTAATTGAATATTATTCCCTTTTTAGTATATTTTTTTCTATCCCCAAAGTGTTTCCTCAACAAAAAATCCAAAAAAAATTCACCCACTTACCGGACACTGCGTGAAAAAACTAGCAGGTTAAATGGGTTTTTTTATGACTTAATCGCTTTTTCTGTTAATTTCTTCGATTCAACATAAAAAACATTTCACTGCAACTTTCCCTCTAAAAATCCCAAATTTTGAGAACACCATTTAAATACAAAAATTACGGAAAAAAAAGTACTTTTACAAAAAAATTACTATGACCCTATTAGAATAAACAAGAAAAATTTTTTTGATTTTATATGGTGTAAAACAATATTTTGAACCTATAACTAAAAAAATACTAAAAAAAACTAATAACCCTGAAATACGGGTTAACATTTTGAAACTTGCACCCCACTACTCCGCCCCTGATAAGGTTTTTTTAAAATTTTAAAATCATTATACCAGCCTAGCTTAACTTTAAATTTAAAAGAAAAAAAATAAGCAAATTCTATTTTTAAAAATTTGCGAGAAATTGAAAAAATATGGCCTAAAACCGAAGGGCCGACCGGGGGCCAAAAAAAAATATGACCACAGGGGCCATAGGGGGACTTCCCTTTCCCAAGACCT
>JAMCCL010000539.1:0-26617 GCA_024516035.1 Bactericera cockerelli
AAATAATATCTTTATTTGTAATCTTAAAGGGATAGGTACCTATACTATTATTATATAAATAAATTTCATTAAAAAAATAATAAAAAATTTCATTAAAATATAATTTTTTTTATTGAAATAGTGATCAAAATATTTTATAAATAGCTCCCCAGGCATATGCGTTAGTCATTTCTACTCAGTCAACCACCAGATTCGCACACCCCTACTTCAATAGTGACCTATATGTTATGTACAAATGGGTGCAGCCCCACTTTTCCCCCTTGTCTCAAATAACCTACATTTCTACTCTGTTCCTTCACTTGATCTAGTTTTTTCTTAAAAATGCAATTCCCCCTCTCCCAAATGCACTTTTCCCTTCCTTACAGAAATGTATTCTTACCCTCTCCTTATCTCTCTTTCTGATACTATAAAACACAGCGAGATAACTGCTCTACTTTGGCTTCTTTTAATGGCTTTGAACTTTTTTCTCCTCTGCTCACCCAGTAACGAAATGGCACTAACATTTTAAGGATGTTAATGATAAGGACACAAAAATACATGAATTTATCTCTATCTTTTTCCTTTCCTCATATTTCTCTCTCTTCACAGCCCCTCTTCTATTGTATACAAGGATACATGCAAGTAAATCAGGCACATCCACTACTTTTTCTATTGCACATTGCATACTCAAAATAATTTAACGGCGTGTATAAAAATCTTACATTTTTAACTTACCAATTATTCAATTATTGTGGTATTCAGTAGTCTAGTTTAAAATGTTAGTGACGGAATTTGTGAGTTTTCAAGACTAAAGATTGCTTGTACTCATCATTATACTCACTGAACTAGCTCCGCTGTGAATCACGTTTGCTAGTAGATGAAAATATCCCCTCGAATTTCCAGCATTGTCCTTACATAGAAGCTTTCTATAACCATATCGCTGGAGTCTATCTTCTATCTCATCAGGACATCGATTTTGCTTAAAACGACAAAAATTCGTGCAATTGATTCTTTTAATGGGCGCGGCATTTCTATTGTTGTTGATCAACCTGAAAAAATAAAACGACACAGTAGAAAACTTTTGTGGCACCTTCATTCCGGAAGTACCTAGCAACTTCTCTACATTTTCATGCTTTAACTTTTACTTTCAGAAAGTTTCACAAACATCAATAATCCTGCGTGAGACATAAAATGAGCGGAATAGAAATAACAAAAAGTTTTTTTTAAGTCCATCATAAACCTGGAAACAATAATATTCGACTCTGAAGATTCACCATTCGCTGGAATCATATATTATAGAGTCGATGAAAATACTTACTTCCAAATTTTACTTTGATTTTTATTAATTTCACATCTTGAGATTCAAACTTTCTTTTACTAGTTTTTTTTAACATATGTTTTTATATATAAATATCTAATTGTACATGGTTCCTGTAAAATGTCAAGTCAAGATGACGTTAACTGTCCTCACTGTGGGAATAAGTACAGAAGAAGAGGTTTAACAAAAGCACATCAGATCTGCTCATAAAGAACAATATTCCATATCCACCTTACCTAGTTCTTCCAATGTATCATCTATCAACTGTTCGAATTTCGAAGATGAAATTTCTGAACTCAAAAGAAACATCCCAATTTAAAACGTGTTCCCAAAGGGGCAAGAAATGTTACTGCTGAAAAACTGTCAAATCGCATATTGAATTGTGTCCATTCAAACTCTTTTGATGCATGGAAAAAGTTGCTATGTTTTCTTATGAATGTTTGAGGGTACCAGAGAAGCAAGGTTCGAGATCTTTGACAAACCTAGTGAAAGATAACGTGATAAGTCAAACCTTGCCAAATGTCAAAATAAAAAAGAAGAAGAAGGAATTGACCCTGGAACAACGAGTTGAGAAGAAGATTGAAAACTTTGATACCAAAAGGAGCTTTACGAATAATCACTTCTAATGACTCTATTGCTCCAGTCAATGACGAAAACCATGAACAGTTATGTTCAATGCATCCAGCACCTTCACGAATCATTGAGCTTCCTGATAGTCAAATGATTCTATCTCTCTCCAATTCACAGAAAAAAATTGTTTCAAAAGCCATTATGTCCTTTCCCAATGGTTCCTCTGCTGGTTTGGACGGTATCTCACCACAGCACCTCAAAGATTTAACATCAAAATCTGCTGGAGAACATGGAGATAGCTTATTGAAACACTTAACCAAGCTTATGAATTTCATGTTAGAGGGCAAAGTTTGTCAAGACATCCTTCCTTACCTCTATGGAGCAAATCTTTGCGCTTTGGTCAAAAAAGATGGTGGTTTAAGACCAATAGCAGTTGAATGTACATTCCGAAGACTTTGTTCTAAAATTTGTTGTTCAGTTTATCAAGAAAAATGCAAAACTTATTTCCAACCCTATCAATTAGGTTTTGGCACTAAACAAGGATGTGAAGCAATCATTCATGCTACTCGAACTTTTCTAGATGACAACAAGAATTCAGATTTCATCCTACTGAAAATTGATTATAAAAATGCTTTCAATTGTGTCGAAAGAGATGTTCTATTGAAGGAGGTCCAAGAACACACACCAGAAATGTATCCATACTTATGGCAATGTTATGCTCTACCAACAAATCTTTTCTTTGGCAATAAAATAATTCCTTCGCAAGTTGGATGCCAACAGGGTGACCCAAGTAGTACGCTTACTTTCAGCTTGGCTATTCATCCCATAGTTCTTATGCTAAAGTCAAAACTGAAATTGTTCTACTTGGATGATGGTACTCTAGCTGGTGACCCCAAACTGTCCTGGAAGATATAAACATTCTCATCAATGAATCTAAAAAATTGGTCTCATAATTAATCCAGGAAAGTGCGAATTACATTTTATTTCCAAGAATGTTGACCACGAAGTTAAATGTCAACTCGAAAGAATTTTGCCTGGTGTGCGAATCGTATCATCATCTGATCTCTCCCTTCTAGGATCACCCTTGTATAAAGAAGGATTTCAAACTCCACTTGAAAAAAGATCTGAAGATTTGCATTTGATGACAGAAAGGTTAAAACTGTTACCAAAACAACTAGCCTACTTCCTTCTCAAGAACTGTTTAGGAATACCAAAAATGCTGTACACATTGAGAACAGTTCCCACTTTCTTGTGCCCTGAAATGTTAGATGATATGGATAAAACACTTCAACTGAGTCTAAAACAATTTTAAATTTGAATATTACAAATGCACAATGGTCGCAAGCAAGCCTTCCGGTGATACAAGGCGGCATTGGAAATCCGAGTTTCTCTGATCTGAGTCTCCCTACTTTCCTTTCATCATGTTCAGGAGTGCTGCCACTTGTCTCCACCATTCTCAACAAACCTGTTGACAATGTGGTCTTGACCTCTTGGACTGAAGGAATGCAAATGTGGGGAACAAAATAAGATGAGACACCTGAAAATAAAACAAAACAGGGTCTATGGGATGCCATTGTTTTAAAGAAAAAAAATACAAGAAGAATTGGACTTTGAAGATTTAGTGGATATTGCAAGAATGAAAGCTTTGCAAAACAAAGAATCAGGAGCATGGCTAAATGTTTATCCGTCCCGAAACATTGGAACCCTAATACCTGACCAAAGCTTTCAAATATGTATTGGTCAAAGATTAGGATGCTTTATCTGCAGAAAATTCAATTGCAAATGTGGACAAATAGTTGACGAGAAAGGACTACATCCATTGTCTTGCGAGAAAAGTTCAGGTCGATATTTTAGACATGCTGAAGTAAATAACATTTTGAAAAGATCTCTATGTAGTATAGACGTACCCTCACAGCTTGAACCAACTGGTCTAAACCGAAGTGATGGTAAAAGACCAGATGGTGCAACGATTGTTCCTTGGCAAATGGGTAAATCCCTAGTGTGGGATTTCACCTGCAGTGATACTTTTTGCACCATCTTATTTGAAACAAACTGCGAAAGATGCTGGCGCCGCTGCAGAAATGGCTGTCCAAAGAAAACATACAAAGTATTCAGACATAAAGGCAAGAGGGTTTGATTTAGTTGTGATGGCTGTTGAGACGATGGGAGTTTGGTGTAAGGAAGGAAAAGAATGGATAAGGACAATTGGAAAGAAAATGATTGATAAAACTGGAGACCCAAGATCAAAGAGCTATTTAACAGAGAAAATAAGTTTGGCGATTCAGAGGGGCAATGCTGCCAGTGTGTTGTCAGCATTGCCTTCTGAAGAAATGAGTGCATTGTTTTATTTATAAAATGAAAAGAAATTAAGTAAGTAGTGGCATAGTCAAAATTTTAGTGGCTAGCTTTACAAAACTCAACATTTCATCATTTTTCAGTTTTCCACATTCCTTTTTCCTAATGCCGCCACTAGTCAGCTGGTCACTATTCAGATTAATATTGAACTAGTGATCTTGCGTGCAAGCCGAATGCACTAATCCGTTCAACGGTTTCTGTAATAATATTTAAAGTAAAAGAATAATAAGTATAATATACTTGTTGAATTAACCTAAAAATAATACAATAAATTTTCTGTGTATACCAGTATACTGTGTGTTTCATAGCTGAGTGTGTGCGGTATCTTCAGTGACACATCAAGAACTGGCGTACTCAATATTGAATAGGAGCTTTGCCTTAATGTGAGGTTTTGGTGCGATGAGATCTACCATTTTGTATGATTCCCTAATTGTCTTCTATCCCTACATACATTTTTAAAATTTGGACAAGAAATTGTACAGTGAAATGATAAAAGAAAGAGGAAAGATATGGATGGAGAGCAAGAGAGACAGAGAAAGAAAGAAAGAGAGAAAGAGAGAGAGAGAGAGAGAGAGAGAGAGGACTACAGATTTTCCAAGACATAAAAAATATGAGTAACAACGTACGAGTCAGAAAGAATAATGTTTGTTAAGTACAACACATAAAATACCTACGCCGATCCTTCTCTTTCCCTCTCTCTATCTCATCATGATTCTTCCCTTGGTAGGTAAAGATAAGCTCACAAAAGCTCAAAAGCTCCCATGCCCGCCTCTATCTCTTTCTCTCTCACACGAGATTGACACGGTGATAAATTGCATATGACATGATGGTCCATAATAATTCTTTCTCTTTCTCCTTCTCTTTCCACTATCCTAGTCTTCCAATTTGCCTTCTGTCTTATCACCGTACTGTCCCTCAACTCACCTTCATGTGAATACCGAGGGGCTACAACTCCTACTATGCCTCGAGTGCCTTGGTTTGGTCCTGGTGTATTTTGGTTCTTGCCCGACGTCTATTTCGAGATCATTCAAGATGAAGGTTTTCCTTCCATTCGCTGTAAATGTACAAACCAGCTACAACCCAGGCTAAGTGAGATGTGGCACTTAGCCTGGGTTGAGCTGTTAATATACAAGACATGAATAAAATGTATACAGATGTCCTAACTAAAGGGCAATGTTATTGCCTTTTGCAATCTCTTCCCCAACCCTTAGATAAAAATGATAAAGATAAAAAGAATAAATAGGTATTTTATGCACAAACTAAATAATATTAATCGATATAATCAAGCTCCTTACATTCGCACATCTCATTCTTCCCCTCTGTACTTTAGTTCCTCCTCTCCCCGCTAGTATACAGGTTTCCTTATCAATACACTCTTCCTTGCTACGAGATGCTAGCATTTATATCTTCCTTTCCTCCTCTCTCCATCTTTCCACGCATTCCTTTCCCCCTATATCTACCTCTATCCATACATTTATTTCCCCCTCTCTCCATCCATTCCTTTCCCTCTATCTACCTCTATCTACCTCTATCCATTAATTTATTTTCCCCTCTCTCAATCCCTCTATACCTATTGCTTACCTTCTCTGCCTTTATCCATCAATTTCTTTCCTCCTATATCTCTCAATTGCTTTCTCCCTCCCTTTTCCACTTACTCTTTTTTCTCTCTCTTCCTCTATGCATCTATTCCTTTCCCCTCTCTCTCTGTCCTCTTTTTCACCCATTAATTTCTCTCCCTTTCTCCCTCTATCCACCTATTCCATTCTGTCTCTTCACTTACTCTTTTCCCTCTCTCTTCCTCTATCCATTTATTCCTTCCCCTCTCTCCCCCTTTATCTACCTATTACTTTCACTCTCTCTCCCTCTATATTTGCCAATTTTTCCTTATTTTCTCTCTCTTCCCTCTCATTTATTTCTCCCACTGAGCCTTTAGGCGTTCTTTCTTTTCTTGCTTCTTCTACATTAATTTTTCTATCTTTCCATAGAATTTCTTTTTATCTATACCTTATTTTTTGTCAATCTCTATCTATTCCTTCGTCTTTCTCTCTTTAATGTTGCTCCTTTCCCTACTGTTTGTCTAAAGCTTCGTCCTTCTCCCACTCAATTTTCCTATTTCAGCATCTCTATCTCTTTCTTCATTCTCCTTTACCCTGGAGTGAAAAAATAATATTTCCTTTCAACAGTTATCACATCAATACTCTCTCAGTCTTACCTGTAAGATATCTTACCTTATCTTTATTGTTCCTTTCACGCACGTGGGTTTGATATTTTCTTCTCTTGTGTCCTAGTCTTCATGTCTTTTCGTTAAAGTATGAATTATTTGTGGTAAAGCAAGAGCCTCTTCAGAATTGTTGTGAAGACACAACATTACTAATGGCCGGTCAAGATGCGGATGCTAGGTCTCTGCTGCCATGTACTAATATACAAGAGCAGGGACCTAGCAGCCGCATCTCGACCCGGTCATAAGAACCACCAATATTTTTTTCATCACTCTGGTGTTTCCGCAACTGGTTAACACCCTTACAATTAGCTACTTATTTTTCCTCATGAGGTACAATAATATGAGTAAGCCCCGCACATCATCATACATTTTTTTATTATTTTAAGATGAGTGTTTCACAGCCTTTTTTATTTCGTAGCCATGAAAAAGGAGCTACTGTAGACGCTTGTGGTCTGTGTTGTGTTGTTCCTCCCCTCTGATGGGCGAGAAGTGACACGATACTTCTCATTTAGGTGCTGGGTCAACCGGAAGCTATCCCTTACAAACAACTGTAACCAAATTTTTGAATACCATTTTTTTGTCGGCGCGGTGGTTCGAACCGGAACCTTCCGCATGGCAAGCGAGTGCTTGACCACTGAGCTTTTCGTGCGCTCTATGATGATAGACAGTATGATACATCAAGTTCATAATTTCTATCTTCCGCGGGATCGAACCCAGGTCACCCTCAAAACCTACACGCTACTCCACTCAGCCAGGGTGACTGGATCATCCCCAGACACATTTTCCTCTAGAGTAGATATTGGAGGGTTTCGAGTGTTCGTTCCTTGAGAGAATTAACTGTTTCACTTTTCAAGCACAAGAGGGATACCCTCGCTTGAATTTTGAATTCATTACGGTACGTTACCCTTTGAGGTACCTGCTATACAATTGAGGTGTCTTTCAATCAGTGAGGATGGCTGAGCTTTTGTGCAGACTAAACAGTCCTACCGGGTGATAAAATTTATTTTATTTTTCCAAGAGACCAACTTCATTCAATGGAACTCTTCATTGGCCATTTTTTATTTTTATTTATTTATTAATTTCAACTTTTTTTTATAATAAACTTTTTTACAACTCACACAATAAGTAGGTATAATTACAAAGCACAACTATTAAAGATAAATGTGATAATAATGAGAATTATTATTATTATTATATACCTATTTATTTATTTCAAGTGCTTTACAATACAGGTGCTTTACAAGTTATAGCAAACACCCACTTACAAATTTACATAGTACCTATATACTACATTTTTTTATTTTTTATTATTATTATTAAATGCTTTATTTGATACAAAAAAACAAAATTAATATGTACATTGTATTGTACAATACAAAAAAATAATATAAAAGGAATGAAAAAATGTTAACAATAAGATAGAAAAAATAGATAAATACATACATATGTCCTAACTAAAGGGCTGGGTTATTGCCTATGGCCATCTCTTCTACCCAACCCTTTTTTTTTACGTCTCTTTCAACTACTGGAAACTTACCAACCAGCTACCCACATAAACTCACCCAGCCTGGGTTTGATCGAGAAAAGCCAGCATATCGAGGATAATATACTATTATAGCAACATTTTCTTCATGACATCTGATTCATACTTCATATTCTAGCAACTAGAGTATCCAGAGAGTGAAAAGAACTGAAATGTAGTAGATATTAGTAGGATGGTCTTAAGAATACCTACTCTAATACTCAAAAATATTATGAAAATGTGTTGAAAAATCTCACTCGTATTTGTTCGAGATGATTATTCACTATTTTGTAGCAACTATTTTGAGGCAAGTGAACACCCACATTGAAGATGACTTACAGATTTGTTCTTCTTCGAAATGTAACAGCAAATTACACTCTAGTAAATAAAATCAATTTTCCATCGTCTCTCAGTCTATTGTGCTAGAGACCACCACAGTGAATTGATACACACTGAGTGACAATAAGCCGTCTTTCTCTATACAACATTCTCAAAATGTAATTTTTTCTCAAAGGTACTTGAAAAACTTTAATGTTTATTTTTCTTTTCAAAAAATTCAATGGTGAAAATATTATTCTCCTTCTTTTTCAACAAAAACTTCTCGCCTCTCCCATTTTTCCTTTCTTATTCTAATGTTGTTTTCTTCCTGGGAGAGATAAGGACAGAGAGTATAGGCGAAGGTTAAACCGAATGAAAGAGTTTTCGAGGAAAAAATCGAGTCCTATTCAAATTGAGTTTCCCTAGCTTTTGTTATGTCCTTATATCGATATTTATTATTTAAACACTCGAAATTACCATCATCAAGGTAGAAATGTGCATGTCGTAATTTTAGTCCTTATACAATACTGCCCGACTATACAATTCTTCCCGACTGTAGAATTCTTCCCGACACGACGATTGCAAAGACAAGGCTAATCGGAGTTTCAACTTTTCGAGATCCTTAAAGCATAATGGAAAAAATCCTTTAGAAAAAAAGCCTAATAGTGTTTTTTCATGTAAAAAAATATCTTTTTTCTAGTATAGTTTTGCTGCAAATAAATGCATTGAGTCTCGCTGTTTAACCTAAATTCAAGATATCTTGAAAATTAATAGGTCCGGAAGACTGCACGCACATGAGGGACTGCAATCCGGCCCTGTATTTAGGCTTGCCAAGTTTTTTTTTTTTTTTGAAACACACCCGTATTGTGTTGGATGGTAGAGATTGCCTCAGGCAATAATCCCGCCCTCTGTGATTTATGAAAATAAATTTGAGCAAGGACTCTGATTGTTAAGTCTCTTCTGTAAAAAATATCATTAAAAAAAAATCAATAGGGTTTACTACTTCGGTTGTAGTTCTCCCTTTATTTGACGAATATCTCTCAGTTTATGGCTGAAAACCAATTTTATATAGACAGCCTCCCTATAGCCACGTTGGTCTACCTGGACTTTGGGGGGTGAGTGAATGTTTTTGTATGTTGTGTACCTATACATTGCATGTTACACAAATAAATTTGTTTAGACTCTGAGAGTAAAGGCATACTTTTGTCTGATTCTTGCAGGATAAACAGAGTATTGTTTTGGAAAGATGTTTTCTAATAATCCTCTATGAAATTTGAAATTCTTTTTTTTTTATCCATTTAAATACTTTACAAATATTACATACAAAGAATCAAGAGTAAAACGACAAGTATCTACTTTGAAAGCTACATTTCGTCACCTCTTACAGGAAAAAGCAATTTATACCCCACTTTTGTGTGAAAATGTATCTGTATATCCTAGTGTGCTACTTTCAACTTTCACAAGAAGTCATGTTTGGAAATTGGGTTCAAGCGCTCCCTATCGAAAGCTCTGCGAAAGTATTTTCAAAGCTTCCGGTAGGATACGAAATTCTGTATTCTGTGAAAGTTTCGTGAAATGACACTAGAGCGCACAGCTTTTATGCTCTAGTCAACATTCATGTGGAATTTATTCTTGAGAGCAAATAATTTTATAATAAGACCGTATGTAAGGCACTATGTAGATCTATTTTTTGGGACCCTGAAGGGACTGAAATAGACAGCACGAAAATACCTATACTGTTTCAAATGAAATGAAAACTGCTAATATGCTAAATGTTGAGCAAGTAGTCACTGTGGCAGAGCGAGTTAGCGCGCTAGGCATTGCACACATGGTGACCTGGGTTCGATTCCCAGCGGGGGAGGATTTTTTCTGCTCTGTACTTGGATGTTCGGGGTCCACTCATACCTCGTGAGGAAAAATGAGTAGTTACTTGTATGAGTAACGACCAGTGGCGGCATTACCAGAGTAAAAAGAAATTAAGGTAATAGAATAATTCGAAATGTAAAGGAGGCTCTTAGTAATGCTGCGCTACCCACAAAAATTGTGAAGAGGCCTTGTGCTTCACCACAAAGAAAATCATACATACATATGCTAAATGTTGAGCATATAAATTATATAATGCTGACCAATGAACTCAAACTGAATTTGAAAATCCATTAGCCTTAATGGAACATTAGCTAAAGAGATCGAGGGTAAGGTATCCATAACAATTTTCTCCACTAGATTTTGTATTTGTATATGTTTTTTCAAAGCACATCTGAAAGATCTCTTGAATGGCTGGGTCGATTGACTTGATATATATTATGCCGTAACAAACAAGATTGTATTAGGGATGTTAAAAAGTAAATTTTTCTTTCTTTTATGTATTATAAGATAATAGTTATGTGAATGCGTTTATGAATTCTTTTTTCTTGTATTATAAGTATAAATCTATAAATGTAACCATGGACCCTGTGTCACAATTTTATTATTCTACAAGCAAGCAAGCTAGTTTACAGTTGTGAAATTCAGATATATTTGCATGAAATTGGATGAACTTCTAGAGAGAAACAATCAAAATAATGAACTGCTCTATAACGAGTTGCCACATCTGACACAGTATACATAAATATGGGGTTTTTGTATTTCTTTTGGAAAGTAGTAAGTTAAGGGTTCATTCTAAAGTACACGTATTACATTTAACAGTTAGTTTCTACTAGAATTCAGTTTCAATTGTCTAAATTTATAATTGTAAATTGACTTGTAGCTTGTAGACTTGTCACAGGGCCCTGTTGGGTGAGTATTGGCCAATGCTTTGCTGTAACTTGTCCTTTCTCATGTTGCAGGACACAGTATGGCTCAAGCTAACTGGCACACCTCAGCAAGAACAAGTCTGGGTCTGTCACTACAACTTCTTTTACTACTCGTCTTTACGCAGCAAACAAATTCAGGTAAGATCTTGATACAACTTTCACTTTCTGTCACCTGCATGGAGAAATAAGTAAAAGGGGAACTCGTAATGCTTCAAACCTGTCCCCTAAAATCCCATCTTTGTTGGTTTTAACACAGAGGAAATCACAATAATAATAAATTATTTTTCTCCTTACATGCTTTTGAAGGTAATAGCGGTAGCGATTTTGGATAGTCTGTTAGGGGTCAGATTTATTGCCCATAAGATATACGATAGGACGTCTCCATTAAATTTACTTATTTCTCCATGGTCTCCTGGACAGAATCTAGATATCAGCCAGTAGGCTGGCTCTTCTTCGGCTGGCGCCTGGGGCACCCGGTCCCGCACCCACCCCTCCTAGATCCGTGCCTGTATTGAAAATTAAAAGTGACCGGAGAAGTGTCCAGGTTGAATAATAGACGGAATCCGAAGAAGAGATCGGAGCAGAATCTTCCGTTCAAATAAAACTAGATTGTGGATTTCTCATTATTTTATTCAAAAAGAAAGTGGATCAAGAACTACTCATTTTTTTAAATAGAGCAGTACAGTAGTCTAGTTAGGATATAATAAAAGACTGGCAAATACTCAAGGAGAGCAAATAATAAGAGGAAAAGAGAGATCTAAAATTGATAGAAACAGAAAGCGAGAGAAATAGAAAAGAGAGGCTCGATGAAAACGCTTACAATCTTCTTGCCAAGCCCCCCCCCTCCTCGCTCCCTCTGCTTTTCCTCATGAGAGAGCACGGAATACACAAAGTTTCCTCTCACTCACTCTGGCCCGACACCGCTGGAGAGGGTTTTTATTTTCAGTTACATTTTAGATCGCGAACTATTAACATCTCTGAAAATTACGAGCCGCGAAATTGTTGCTGATTTTCACGCACTATCAAAAATGTAAAAAACCTACAGTTGATATTTTTAAATTTTATAAATAAAAACAAACACAATAATTCTGATTTCTAATATTAGAAATTTCTCGGAAGAAATATACTTCTTTCAGTTTTGTGTCGCCAAAACACCAAAACTTCTATACCAAGTTAGGGCAATTTGGTCGTAGAGCACGGACCGCGCGCGAAGTTACCAGATCGCCAAACGACAACCAATCGCAAATTAAGTTTAATTTTACGTCAAAAATAATTCATACAGAAAAACCGTCAAAATGATGGCCGCAGTTGCTATTTGTTGCATTCTGGTTCTCTTGTTGGTGTTCATTTTCCTGATAATTTTCGTCGGAGAGTCGATGACTCACCCTCAGAACCGGACGACCCGAGCGCACTAGCAGGCGGACCCACGCCACGCCAAGGTAGACTAGACACCTTCATACTAGACTAGACACCTTCATATCTTAAGTTTTTAGGGATAAGCAAAGAGCGTAGGTAGTGTCAGTATTGTGCAGTCGTGGACACTATGGAAAGAAGTGATAATTCGTCCTCAGAAGCTTGACTGATAAGGAGGCGGACTTGTTAGAGTTCCAAGTATGGCAATTCATTACTGATGCCAGTGTAAGTGAATTATGATTAACACAATGATAACTTGTAAACTTTTTAAATACAGTCAAACCGGGATATAAGAGAACTCAAAGGTCCATATTTTCTCTTTTATCCAGATTTCTCGTAGAAAGAGGCTATTTTCCCTTGTACTATGGAGGTAAATTTAACCTGAAAATTGTTCTCTTATATCCAGCTTTTTCTTACATCCAGTTCTCTTATATCCAGATTTTTCTTATATCCAGTTCTCTCATATCCAGTTCTTTAATATCGAGGTTTGACTGTAACAGACTATGAGAAAAAATCTTGATGTTTAACGCTCTCTCAATGTGAAATAATTATGTTTGTTAAGGTGGTTCTTTTTTTCAAATTTCAAAAATGGACGGGAGTATACCCCATTGGTGTATTTACCGACATCGAAATGTCTAGTAGGTATTTTTTTTTTGACTCTCCGAGAAGCCAGGATAGAAGATAGAAGTCAGAATAATCGCCTGAAGAATTACCATACGGGTAGCAAATTTTTTCTCCGCAATAATATTTTTTTTTTGTTTTTGTTTTGTTAGGCTTGTCAAGGAATAAGATGTGAGTGTGTGAGGGACGACGCAGCCAATTACTTCGAATACTAGTGAGATAGGAATCATACTAAAAGACCTGATGTCTAGGATGGGAGGAAATGGAGTTAGGGGGACTAGACGTGGTTCAAAGAAAGGTAAAAAGAGGTCCCATTTTTTTTTTGATTTTTGATTAACCGTGAACAATACATTTTTTTGGGGAGCAATTTGTGTATAGTGAAATTGAAGAAAATAAAATTTGGGAGAATTTTGATTCTATGTTACTTTGATTTGAGCAGTGGCGGAATTATGGACAAAAGAAGATATTATTGTATATTATATGATAACAAGTTCTATATCTCTTCCTTTTAATATTCTGACATAATAACACAAAAAATCATTATTATTATATTTTGCAACCAGGTGTGAAACATTAAAATACACGACTCTACTCTTCGCAAAACTTGATACAATTAAAGCACACGCCCATGGGCAAAAGAAATACATTAACTTATGGGAATAAAGCTAAATGTCCTACCTAAAGGGCGGGGTTCCGGGGTTATTGCCTGAGGTAATCTCTTCCACCGAATGACTCTGCCTACAATGGGCCAAAGTAAACTCGCAGCCAGATTGGCCCGCGGGCCGCAGTTTGGAGACGCCTGGTCGACGTTATAAAAAAACCAATTTTATTGGTACCTAGATGGTAATAATTATTATGCTCGCAGAAGTGTTCGTCATTAAATTTCAAACGAAGTGTACTTACGTTTCCATAGATTACTGTAATCTGAGGTTTAGCTTTTTGTATAAAAAAAAAATGGAAAGTATTAATTTCCCATGTTAATCTATGTTTAATGTTAGTGATTATGTCGAATGCAACAAGTTCACTTAACTGAAGCAGGAGCGTGAAGGACAAGTGTTGTGCTGACATGAAAGGAAGATTGAAATTCAATACTAACAATTGTCATCATAGGAATTACCTTACATAATAATATAGGTGCTATGTAATTCATTTGAAAATCTAACTAAAGTGACCAGTTTTATAGTAAAATATTGGTACATTATATTATTAAAGTTAAATATAGCAGTTGAAAGTGACTGTAATAATTACGTTAGGTATTAAAAGAACCATTGATGTATTTCCTGGCCATTAACGAATTACTATTAAATAAATTTATTACTGATACCTACATGATAATAAATTACATTCTACCAATTATTACGTATCTACCTATGTATGTGTGTACATACTTAATAGAAATCCTGATTAATATAAGTCTTTGTGGAACTTCATGACAGATATTTCCACATAACAAAGAGACAACTTTCTTTTATTTCTCTCCTATTTATGGGTTTAACGTCGCTTTCAACTGCATGGTCATATCATGACGGAGATTTTACCCTCAATTCGCTGGAAAATCCCAAACCAGCTACTCAAGTTAACCTCACCCAGCCCGAGTGGGGCTAAGAATAGCCAGTTCGAACCCTCTTCTTAGCCCCGAGTGGGGCTAAGAAGAGGGTTCGAATTTGAATGGGCACTTATCCAAATCCTAGGCTCACTGGACGTTGTAAAAAGAGGCACTTTACAACTGAGGAGCATACGTGCAAAAGTGAACATCTCGGGGGAAATATGAATTTTCAGTATGAAGGAAAAACTGATATTATGAAAAGTAAAACGATATAGAAACAAGTATGGATCTGTTCAGATTTGATTGATGCGGTCGTTTTGAAAGCGCAATTACTATGGGATGTGTTCGAGTAAGGTCATATATTGTTTAATTTTTGAAATCCACTCAGTATAATCTATTAGAATCAATTCCTAACTCCATTTTTGTATTTTTTGGAGATATTCATTTTTGCACGTATGCTCCTCAACTGACTATCCGAATGCTTTTATATGCAATAACTCATGAACTCATGATAGTTAACTATCACTGGAGGGCGAATGATCGCTCAGGGTGAAGTTCATACATTTTACGACTTACGATAAACAAGAGTCGGTGTTGTTTTAAACTACGAACAAAAGACGCTTAGATAAATGAACCGTAGAGTACATGTTGGTCGCCATATTGGATTTGAAACGCCTGCGAGTCTCATTATTTTAATTGCTTCTCCTTTAAGATTACCTCCTCGTCCTCATCCTGTCTTTTCAGCCTGGAAAGTTTTGAGATGAGTGGCAGAACGTAAGAAGCAACGTTGAGAGAGAGAGAGAGAGAGAGAAAGGGAGAAGTAAGGGGGGAGATAATGAGCATCTAATAGATTAGAGAGAAAAAGAGAGATAGATAAGAACCAATCAAGGGAAAAAATTGCTGAAGGGAATAGTTTTGGTGGGTTAAGACAAAAGGGAAAACGGCAAAGTGGGAAGTGGGTGGGGCTAATGAAGATCCAATACATTAGCGAGAGAGAGAGAGAGAGAGAGAGGGAGAGAGAGAGAGAGAGATATAAGTAGGAGAGAGGAAAAGGAAAGAACACCTGCATATAAGGACAAGAATACAGGGTCGTTCAAATCACCTAGAAACTATTCTCTCGACTATCGCTTGAATTTTGGTGGTGTGAGCAGGACAAAGGCGAAAACCCACAAGGTGGGGCAGTGGCCGAGCTTCAGAAGATTTTTTTATCTTTTGAAGGTGGGTATACCCTCATTATTTGTTGAAGATGTTTATTTTTCAAATATAAAATTTATGGACACTCAAATTTTTTTTATTTTAAAATGTAAGTAAAAAAAAATCCATAATGTGATATTTTCAAGTAGGTATTGTTTTATGCCCCCTTACATGGGGAGGCCTCAGCTATTAATCTGATTTAGTAGAAAATGCTCATGTATTATTTATGTAAATTTAATTGTACACATAAAGGCTTTTTACTTTATATTGTTTTAGCTCATAGGGGATGGAAATTGACATATAAATTGGATCACTTATGAGATAAAAACAATACTTTAAAATACTTCACTATGGCACTATAAAAGTCTTTTGGAAAAAGACTTTTCCTAAAGTCCGCTGGTTTGCTCAACTGTTGCCCTAATAATTTATTAACAGTTTATCTTGTTGTGTAGAAACAAAGAAGTCTTGAATTTGAGATGTAGGTATGTATGATACAGTGTCATTAGGTTCAAGAATATGAGTAATGGTTCGAGTTCACAAAGTATCACACAACATGTCGTCAATGTAAATGTACTCTTGTACACCGAGTATTGTTGCTTGAACTACCATGCCATTTTACAGAGGCAAATGAGCTGAAAACTTGTAATTTTCCATTTAGAATAGGGTTGAACCTAACAGTACAGTTTCAAAAGGCTCAAACCATAATGTAGTCAGGAGAGAGAGAGAGGAAACATAAAGTCTGCTCTGTAATGTTCCTGTCCGCGGCAGCTCTGTACTCACTACTCATCTGCATAAAATCAAACTTAACACTGCCCACCCCACCCCTGGTGTCCCGGGAACACATTCTGACATCTTTTTTTTCCAACAAACAGCACCACCACCACCTAAATGAATACACACCATTCCGACCTAGTCTTCTCTTTGTTAAATTCTGAACAATTCAGAAGATAAATCGTCAGAGAAGAATTTTCCATGCTGAAGGAGCGAGCATTAATTTCTCTCCTTTTTTTTTGTTTAAGTTCAGCAATTTCTTACTAGAAGTTAAACATTGTTTCTTTCGATTAAATTTAGTAAATTATTACTCTCGATTGTTGAAGCATTATTATTCATATTCAAAGGAATTTACGAGAAACTTCATTGAAAAAATTACAGCGAGGAAAAAGCGCGTTTGTCTTGGGTTCCGTTCCAAGTGGTGTGAAGTTTGAGAAAATATTTTATTTGTACCAAATATAGTAATGTATATACAGAACCTTACAAAATAGTATACAACTTCCCTTAATTTTCTAATCATCATCATAGGGTGGCGTCATCGTGAACGATGGTAACCAGACAGTGGAGGAATGACTCAGCACTTCTACCACTGTCTTTACAAGGACGCTAATAATTGACAAGGGCCTCCAGAACCAAGCCAATGCTGGTCTACTCCCTGTTTATAGTCCCCCAGCCAGACTTATTTTATAACTAGGTATTCGTACATTTACGATTCGAATACTATTGGCCTACATTTATTATCCTCTGTACCTTTTTATATAAAAAAAAAATCTGCTGGCCTGAATTTTTTCCATGTATCTTCAATCTCTTTCTTTTATACATGAGTTCACTCTTCAATAGAAAGATCCCTGCTTCCTCTGCTCTCTTCCTGTTCCGTTGAAACTATTATTTGTAATCTTCAGGCTATGTGGTCTTTTCCTCTGTCCCTACTGCTATTCCCTGGCCTTTGTTTCTCTCCAATCTTCTTTTTTCGTTTTCCTCATTCAATTTAATATCTCCGCATTTTCCATTTTTCTTGCTAATGTTTCCGACAGCAGGACAAGAAGAAGAGGCGAGGATTTTCTTTTATTTTAGACGTAACAGAACAAAAGCTCTCTGTCCGGGGGGATAGAACGATACTAAATCAGTTTCCCGTATTTTTACAATATTTAAAATCGAGGTAATATGATTTCCTTCCTCTGCATTTCAGAAGTAGCGGAGTGAGGGCGGCGGATGAATTGCATCCTCCCTAATTATTATTATTATGTGACACTTTATTAAAAGGACATATATGTACAAACAAGTAATTTATTATAAAAATTAAAATACAAAATTTAGAACAATATAAACAAGAAAAGAAAAGATAAACCACATAGATAAAAATATATACAGACAATCCTATGACAATCTCTTCCACCCAAACCTAATGATTGACAGTCAAGTTTGCAAAATAAGAAAATGGGACTAGGAATCAAATCGTATATAGTAATTTCTTTCCTATAGAATATTATTTTTTATCTGTTAATTTTATTATTGTAGGTATCCGTCAGGGCATTTATTATTCTTAAACTTTTTCTCAGTCACTCTGACCAGATACTGCCTATAAAACCACCTTCCATAGCTGTCTAGGCTTTTGTACAAGGAGAAGACCACAAACCCTGCGGTCCAAATTATAAAATAGGACTACAACAAAGATGAGACAGATCTAATATCTAGATAGCTTATAGACTATCTAGATAGCTTTAAAAAAAACTACATACTAATTTTTGATGTTGAAAATACATACATATTTTGAATAGATTTAAGTCATATTATTTTCATTATGCAAATTGAAGAAACTCGAAAACCATCTCAAGCATATTCAAGTTTCTTTCAACATGATTCATCAACCTGTGATTCCAGCTTTCTTTGAGTCGAGGAAACGAAATTTCCTTCACATACTGGCTCGCAAGCTATACTTAAGTATCTAATGAGCTTGTTTGGCTTAATACTAGTCATTTTGGTGGATTTGTGTGGCGTAAGGAGGAGGAGTATCATTCAAATTAGACAACTACGCATTAGTTCCTGTACATATTTTTTCGACAGCATGTTATACAGGATGTGGGCGGGTTTCTTGTCCCCTGATGGAGAAAGCTATTCCAAATCATTATTGTAACATTTTCGTCTTGTTATAAAAGTGGCCCTAGCGAATCTGTTTAAATTTACCATTAAAGCTTATTTCAAGGGAAACTTCATTTATTTATATGAATGACCTGAATATATTATATCTTTAGTAGTCTACATTAATTATTATATATTTTTCGGTCGAACTTTTCTGCTCTATACTCTGATGTCTGGGGTCCACTCATACCTCGTGAGGAATAATGAGTAGCTGCTTTTCTGTAAGCACTTGTTGAATGACCATTGGGGATATTGTGGGCAAATGTTACACGAGAATATTTAAAAGAAAGGACAAAGGACTACAATTTTGTACTACCCACTAAAATTTTCATATAGGATTATAGGAACATTTATTTATTAGTTATATTTTTCACTTCACTCAATTTCCTTATTATATCACGTATTCTATAAGTGGTACAATGGATACATGTACCAAAACTGCACTCAGAACTTTGTGTTTAGCCAATTCTGATGGTTTCACACGACTTTCCTCTTTGATAGATGGGACTAAGAAAGATGACAAAGAAGTGAAGAAGTTTTGGCATAATCACCTCACTCTGTCAGTCACAAAAGCCCTAACAGCAAGATGGAAAAGAAAAGCCACACATTGAAAAAGCTCATCCCAGCGTCATCCATCATCGTAATGCTGTAATGTTTTGTGCTTGAGGAACACATTAATCTGTCAGCTATACTTTATGTCATGGTGTGTGGGATGTGGGTGCTACTCTACCTTTTGCTTCCTATTACCTGTGAGGTATAGAGAGTATTTCAATCAGGCGCTTTTTTCTTTCCTTATTCTATAATAAGGAAAGTAGTTATCATACATGTGTTAATCACTTTCGCGATGTCACATCTACTCAAACTCGCTTTACTAAATCTTTGCTGAAACCGGGACTTGAACCACCGACCTACAGGTTACAAGTCCGCCGCCTTATCAATCAAGCTACTAAGGTTGGTTAATAAGGAAAGTATTGTATTCGTGGAAAATTTGACCTACCCAGTTTTTCACATTTCTGGACGAATCATAGCCTCAGGATACCAAAAAAGTGGTTTTCAGCCATTGGCCCGTGCATCTGTCTGTCCGTCTGTGAATAAGATATCTCAAGAACGGTAAGAGCTAGAGAATTGAAATTGGGTATGAAAGTAGATCTGATATACCGCATGAACCACCTTTGGAATGGATGGTGAAC
Organism: Bactericera cockerelli; assembly: GCA_024516035.1. Classification (NCBI taxonomy): domain Eukaryota; kingdom Metazoa; phylum Arthropoda; class Insecta; order Hemiptera; family Triozidae; genus Bactericera; species Bactericera cockerelli. The sequence continues at coordinate 19,950 of JAMCCL010000539.1, forward strand.
TTTTGAACAAATAAATCACGGACACCCTGTAGGTAGAGAGAGAGAGAGAAGGGGAAACAACAACTCTAAAATCCTCTAAAATTGTAAATTATGTACGAAGCTCTCTTCAATAAACAAGCGGATTATGCATAGTAAAGAAAGTGTCCTTAGAAAGCTGACTTCTTGGCGACAGTGTTAACATATCTCGATTACGTAACGGCAGGATGCTAATGGCTGAGTTATGTGCTCCTGTAGGGAGACAGACAAGTAACACGTTCATGTTAAAGCTCCCTTTCTAAGTTCATATAAAGTTTCTATTACGTAATCCTAGCACATACGTAAAGCTTGGTGCCATTATTCTCTGGATTTTCAGGAGTAGAGGTGGGAGTTGTGTTTGGATTGAAAAAAATAAAAATAAATTAAGAGGGGATGAGATTTATTTTAATTTATATTAAAAATAGAAGAACGCACTAAAATTTCTAAAGAACAAGAGAAATGACGATATAATTTAAAGAAGAACATAATTATTTGTCTTAAAAAAAAAATGATATGTGAATACTGGTATTTCTGAAAGAATTATGCTCTCCTGATTCCAAAGAGTATAAAGTAATTTACTTTACCGCTATCATCTGTGATAGCCGTCTCAAGAACCTAGCAGTTTTGTTTGGTACCATCATTATGGCACTAAAATTATAGTGAAATGATTAAAATAATATCTAATATGAGAAAGATTTATGCATTGGATGGAATTAGAATTCGAACCAGCCAGCAATAGATTGATTCGCTACCGTAATTACCGGTACCTTTTGAATTTAATGTAGTAACTGGGGCTTTGAAGCCGAAAGACCTAAGTTTCCCAGTTTACTGGGGTTTGACGAAGAAAAGGCCGCTGGTTCAATAACGCTACTACAAAGGGGTTTTAAAAGGTATTAAATTTACACGGAAAGATAAAAGGAAGAAATAATCTACTACTACGAAATGAGATTGGATGGTCTTACCTTGAGTACTTGTACCAAGTACTTACGTACGCCTTTAGAAGTGGATCAAAGGGGGTAGATTGAGGAAGGAGCGAAGACGTACCCTGCCTGACCGCTGTTTGTTACAATCTGAACGAGGCATCGTCGTTCCCAATCTATCGTACCGAATTTCTGTCGCTTTCTTTGTAAGAACATATGATATGCCTATCATCTGATATCGAAGTGTTATCTCTAACAGTTAGGGGCGTAGAGATCGATTGATATGCGCGGGGAAAGTTTGGAGGCAATTCAAACTGGAGTCACATGGCGTGAACATCCCCCAGCCTTGAAAGAGTGCACTTTCAACCATTCAAAAACAATGCAAATAATCAATGAAAATGGTTAAAAGCAAATAATGCAAAATATCAAGAACAAAGAAAGTAACAGTAAATTAGCAACAATAGATAACTACAACTACAAGATTATATGTAAAATAAAAAAAAGGAAATTGCATGAGCAAAACTACAAAATAAAATAAAAATCGAACTTATCAAAACTACAAAATAAATCAAAATTGCCTTAGCAAAGTACTCTTAAGAAAAATAGAAATTTGCCTGAACAAATCACCAGTGCTACCACTGTGAAGTAAAATAAAATTTATTTACAAGTCTCATCATATTATAATGTGAAACATGACAATAAGTAGGTAAGTACCTACTGCGAAGGTAAGGGGCACAGTTTATTAACTGGCCGCTTCAATTGACCCTTTTGGGTTTTAACTAAAGCTACGCGAGCAACACCGTCCTTCCCAGGATAAGTCTCTACTACTTTAGCAAGTGACCAATGTAAGGGTGGCACATTGTCCTGCCTTATTAAAACTATTTGTCCTGGACTAAGAGGCGAGGAACTAGTGTTCCATTTTTCACGCGACTGTAAGTCATGAAGATATTCGGAGTTCCAACGTTTCCAAAATGTTTGGATAATTTGGTCCAATAACTTATATCGAGTAAGTCGATTTGGATTTTCATCTACTACGTCAGAGGCCGGTAGGCTTTCTATGGAATTTGAGTCAAAAAATGTGCAGGAGTGAGAACACTCGGTTCTGAAGGGTCTGAACTCAAGACACATAATGGACGAGAATTCAAAAGAGCTTCTATTTGTGCTGAAATAGTACACAGCTCTTCAAGTGAAAGTATTTGAGTGCCTACACACCTATACAAATGTGATTTGACAGCCTTTACATTAGCCTCCGAGATACCGTTGAAGTGAGCTCCAGTGGGAGGAGTAAACTGCCAGGTTATCCTACGAACAGATAACTCCTCACTGAATCGAACTTTATATTCGCGAGAGTTTAATAATGTGTATAGTTCATCAAGAGCGTTTTTTGCACCAACGAAATTCGTACCGTGGTCTGACAAGACACTTTGGCAAGGACCACGTCGGGCCAAGAAACGCTTGAATGCGTCTAAGAAAGTGGGAGTAGATAGATCAAAGCGACCTCTAAATGAATAGCTTTTGTTGCCAAACATACGAAGATACAAATGTAGGCCTTCTGACTCTTCTGCCCACGTCTACGAGAAATGGTAATATAGAAGGGTCCCATGAAGTCTAGTGCTATGTTAAGAAATGCTTTAGCCTGCTTAAGGACCCTTTCTTTTGGTAAGTCTGACATAAATGGATTTTGTGACTTGGGAGACAATCTAAAACAAGTATTGCAATCTTGCACGATTTTTCTAACGAAGTTTCTGCCCCCTAAAATCCAATATTTTCTACGAAGTATAGAGAGTAATAAGTGAGGGCCGGTGTGAAGATTAGTACGATGGTAATATTGAACAATTAATTTTACAACATGTACCTTGGCAGGAAGAACAACTGGATGTTGCTGCTCATAACCCAGATCTGAGTTTCTAAGACGACCGCCCACACGAATAACTCCATTGTCCAAGAAAGGACTTAATTTGACGAGAACTTTACTACAAGGTAAACTATTTTTCAATTTTTCGATATCAACTGAGAAGTGTTCATTTTGAATTACTTTTATTATTTCTATCTCTGCCTGATTTAAATCTGAAGATTCCAACAAACCATCGCTCCTCCTGGGGAGTCTCTTTAAGAACCGAAGTACGAAAGCAACTACTCGTAATAATCTAAGCCAGGATGAGCACCTGAGAAATAATTGTTTCAAAGGATGTTCTGCGACTAAGTTTCAGTCTCGACCAGCACAACACATTTCCTTTCTGGTACAGAGGTGTCGATCTCTTGACTAAAATGAATGATAGGCCAATCCGCATCAGATTTGATTAACCACGGAGGCCCCTGGAACCAAATAGAAGTAGCACAGAATTCGGAGGGTTTTAACCCCGCGATAAACAATCTGCTGGATTTTCAGAACCCAATATTTTACACCAGACAGTGATATCCACATTCTCTTGAATTTTGCTGACTCGATTAGCTACGAAGGTCTCCCACAAATGAGGGGAGGCATGAATCCAAGACAAAACTACAGTTGAATCTGAGAAGCACATTACTTTCTCAATAGTGAATCTAGGTTTATAACTATCTACGACAGTTTGCATTAACTGAGAGAGCAGTAGCGCAGCACATAATTCTAAACGAGGAATAGATTGGGACTTAACCGGTGCCACTTTTGATTTAGCACAGATCAAATTTATTTTGATTTCTCCACTAGGATAAGTCACTCTGCTGAAGATCACGCCCCCATACCCCTTGATGCTTGCATCGGCGAATCCGAATAATTGCAGCGTACATTTTTCTACTACGAAATAGGTGTCGAGGGAATGACAATTTAGCTAACAGAGGCAACTGATCTTGGAAGGTGTCCCAACTTTCTACGATATTAAGAGGAGGAGTTTCGTCCCACGATAAATCCAAACACCACAACTGTTGAAGAGCTGCTTAGCCCACAAGATGACAGGAGCAAGAAGGCCCAGAGGATCAAAATAAACGACTGACAAGTGACAACATGTTGCGTTTGGTGCACGGTTTTTTGTCAATGTTTATTTTAAAATAAAAAATATCCTGGTCGGAACTCCACTGCAAACCTAATATTTTTACAGAAGAGTCGCCATCCCACTGAATAATTTCCGATAATCTGTCCGCAACTGGTACCTTCTGCAAAACCTCCTCTGAATTGGACGCCCACTTAGTGAGAGTGAACCCCCCAGCCTTGAACAAACCCACCATTTGTTCAAAAAGATCACACGCCTGGCGAGAGTTCAGTAAGCTTGTCACTAAATCGTCCATGTACAGGTCGGTCTGAACCCTTCTAGCTGCAAAAGGAAAGTTATGCGCCTCGTCCTCAGCTAACTGTCGCACCGTACGTAAAGCAAGGAACGGTGAACAAGTTAAACCGAAGGTAACCGTGGTCATCATGTAAGTCAACAACTCATCGTGTGGATGAAACCTCCAGAGAATTTTCTGATATTTCCAATCATCAGGATTCAATTTAATTTGCAAAAACATTTTTCTGATGTCCGCTATCATAACAATAGGAAAAAGACGAAAATTTAATAAAACTACAAATAGATCCGTGTACAGCTTGGGACCTGCATACAATAAATCATTTAATGATTTAGTACTTGAAGATTGCATTGAAGCATCGTAGACACATCTAAACTTGGAACTTGCCTTATCAGGCCGGGCTACCATGTGATGAGGAATGAAAAATCCTGAGCGATCAGATTGATCAGGTACGACGCACAAATAACCTTCATCTAGGTGCTCCTTGATGACGTCATTATAAGCTGACCGCAACTCTGCATGAGACTCAAGCTTTCTCTCCTGGCTGAAAAACCTATTGCGGGCAAGATGATAAGAGTCGCCTAACTCAGCTGGGCTGCTCTTGAACGGAAGAGAAACGGTATACGAACCGTTGTCATTTCTGTAAACGGAAGATGTGTATAGTTCCTCACACTTTTTATCATCACTATTTAACATGACCGGCGCTGAAACATTCTCTAATTCCCAAAAACGTTTAATTAAACTGTCAACGTGGGGCTCCTGGAATGCACAGAATGAATTAGATGTACTGTCCTCTATATCTATAGAATTCACAGGTACCTGACCCATAACCACATAACCTAGTACAGTATTCAAAGCGACAACACTATTGCTAGGACTGGTGACACGGTGACCTAATATCAGAGAAGGGAAAATTTGAGCACCGAGAATGCCAGACACAACGTCTGGTTTCATGAAATCATCAGCGAGAGGCAATTGTTCCAAGTAATGCAAGTTAGACATATCTACAGGTTGAGAAGGCAACCTGTCTACTATTTTATCTACTACGAGAGCGTGAATCGAATATTTAGCTCTGTTATCCAACCTAGAGGCGAAAGTAAAGTTCACCTGCCCGTGAACGGGATTCGAACCCATACCTAAACCCTTGATAGTCTTGGTAGCATCTTTGTTTAGAGGTAATCCTAACTTCTTACGAGCTGATTCCAATATCAAATTACTTTGACTACCTGAGTCTAATATAAAACGAAAAGAATGGTAAACACCGTGTCTATCCGGGATTCGAACCTGAACTGTAGACAAGAGAATTGTACCTCCGTTACCAATAGGTATCTGATTGTTTATCAGAGCACAGAGCATTAACGTAAGGTGTATGGTCTACCGAGGAAGAGGGGGGAGAATTATGATTCTCCACATTACCAAGGTTTTTGATTATAGAGAATTTGCTGACGCTTTACCCTTTAAAACTCCGAGGTCCTGATTGGTACAGTAGACTTGTCTTTGAAGCAAAGCAACGTGTTATGCTTATTTTTTCAATTAAAAAACGTGGAAATTTTTTTTACACTCATTAAACCTTTTGGGCACCTGAAGGGCAATTGACCAGAGAGAATATTTTTTTTTTTTCAGAAACCATCTTTAGGAGAAAGTTTTAAAAAAATTCGAGCATTTGAAAATGGGATGGCATTGTGAATATCTCACAAGATGCATAGAAGTGCTATTACAACAAAGGGATGTGGCCCTTTGTTTTTACTGGTGGGAAACCCCGACTTAAAGCCCGGTACCCAGACCACCACTATTTTTTTTTATACTATACTACTACTACATCCTGTGCTAGGTGAAAACTCGTCAGAATTTTTTGGGATGCTCTTGAAGAAAAGAAAAATAACTTGTCAAAAAAAGCAATCATCTTTTTTAAAAGGCATTTCGAAGGTTTTTACGTTTTTTGGGGAAAAATTTATTACAACTAAAAGAACAAAGATATAATCATCTTTTTTCAATTTTTAAGGCCTTAAGGGGCCCCACAGTAGCACAGAACTTGTCAGTAAAACTTCAAGGGTATTTCCCGACTCAATTTTGAGAGGTTTTTAAATTTATGATTTAATCTAAGAAAGGCCGAAAGACACTTTTTTTTAATTTCTTACGGATTTTCAAAAATAATTTTATAATTCCAGGCTGGCAGGAATGCCGGGAAAAAAAGAACTAAGAGCCCTTCCAAGGGGTCGGGTATTAGGTTTGAACTTTCTGGGCGTTAGAAAAAAATCAGTTTTGAAAAAGAATCATGATTTAAAACTCGAAAAAAATTACCCATCGGCAATGACCCCCGTTGATAAGGCAACTCAAGTGCGGGTAACTTTTCTTTATCGGAACTGCATTTAAAAGTTTAAATTTAGCCCGACTACTATCGGATTTTTTCAATTTTCCGTTTCTTCATCGAAATTATCTTTTCATAACCATAGAGGTTTTGAAGGACTCTCG